>LPNX011206838.1:62340-109352 GCA_001517045.1 Pseudotsuga menziesii | reverse complement strand
CAAGAATTTGAATTTGAAGTAGTTGTCTGACCAGGGAAGCTAAATGTCGGACCCGACCACCTATCCCGAATCGACACAGGAGAGGAACCGACTGGAATCAACGACGACTTACCAGATGCACATCTATTTCGTATAGAAGCAGTACCAGAAGAACTGGAGGAAATTGCTCAGTTCCTAGAAACAGGTCAGGCACCAGAAGGTCTGAACACTAAAAAGAAGCAAATCCTAGCTATGAACGCTGCCCCCTACAGCCTCATCAACGGATTTCTATACAAAATGGGGTTAGACGATGTTCTTAGAAGATGTGTCCTTGCCCATGAACGAGAGCAAATCATGCACGAAGCACACTTCGGACCAGCAGGAGGACACTTTCAGGCCGACACAACTGCTAAGAAAATTCAACAGTCTGGATTATGGTGGCCGACGCTTCATAAGGATTGTAAAACCTTTGTTAGTCGATGTGACAGATGCCAACGACTTGGTCGACCACTGCCGAGTACAGAAATGCCCCTGATCTCTATAAACCCTAGTCTTACATTTGAAATCTGGGCTATAGACTTCATAGGACCATTCCCTGTCCCAGCCCGACGATAAGGTGCAAGGTATATCATCACTGCAGTAGAATATGTTACTAAATGGGCAAAAGCTGAACCTGTAGACACATGTTCAAGTGAAGTAGCTGCAAATTTCATTTATGAAAATATTATTACTCGATTTGGATGTCCACTTACACTGATCAGCGACCAAGGATCACACTTCATTAACAAAACAATCAAACATTTAACCGACAAGTTTCATATCGACCACCGACGTAGTACAGCATACCATCCTCAGTCGAATGGTGCGATTGAAGCTTTCAACAAAACATTGACGAAAGGACTAACTAAAATCTGCAATACCGACAAAGATGATTGGGATGAGAAAATTCCTGCAGTCTTATGGGCATACAGGACTGCGTATAAACGGTCGACCGATCAAACACCCTTTCGACTGGTATATGGGCAGGAAGCAGTCGTCCCTCTACACTTCAGACAACAGACACCTATAGTTGCACAACTACTACATGTCGATATCGAGCATGCAAGGAAGGATCGACTATTCCAACTCAGTAAGCTGGAAGAACATAGAGTTATGGCTATTCAACACCAGGAAATTCACAAACAACAGCAGAAAGCATGGCACGACCGTAACATCAGGAACAAGAACTTATCGGTCGGTGACTGTGCTTTGCTCTATAACAGTCGAGTAAAAGGAAAGCCGAAGAAATTACACACAGAATGGATGGGACCCTATGTTGTCGAAGAAATAAACCCCAATGGTTCAGTCCGACTAAAAACATTGCAGGGTCAAGTATTTCAGAAGCTTGTCAATGGAGCCCGACTTAAACGGTACAGGGCCTAAAAAAAAATAAAATCATATAACGGTCTTAACTGACACCAAAAACTGCATAAAACGTTAGAAATAGTCCACAAATCAACACAATACACTCATAAAACAACCATCATGACAGCCACTCCCCCCTTCGACAACCGACTTCATGTCCATCGACCATCTTCATCGATCGACCATGTCGATCGTCCTCACCACCGACACCGACCATCGACCTGGAGCGTCCCATCCCGCATTAATGGCCTCGAGCCCCGCCCCAGATTCACGAAATCGCACTCGAGTGTTGCAGTTGGACTGTCAAGTCCACCATTAATTCACCCAGTTCGACAATCCACCCCACCCGCGCCTATAAATAATGGACATTCCACAGTTCATTCACCACACCACGTACCTACAGAGCATTCGAACTCCCAGTTGACTGAAACTTGCGAACCTTGTAAGAATTCCGACCAGTCTGTTCAGTCAGAAACCATGGCACCCAAATGCACCAGAGCTGCGGCTAAGGCCCAAGAACTTCAGGCAGCAGACTCACCCTTACTCCAGCGACTAAAGCAAATCCAAAACGCGAAAGTCCACGAGGGTCCATTTCAAAAGCTGTGGACGGATATTCAAGAATGGGCATTTGAAGACCGACGAATCACCCAGGAGGCTGAGAAAGTTAAGCATAGCACCATATATGCTTATGAAAACGCACCTCTCATGGCCAGCTTCACTGGTACGAAGGAAGCCGCGGTCAAATTCATTATCAGTCGTTACCACCACGGCCGATTTTACTTTGACCGACCGATCGACATCACTGGAGATGTTATCTCCCTACTTACTGGTTTGTCAAACCAGGGTGACCCGGTCCCCATTGGGATCAAGGAAGGGCTAGTCGAACACCTTACAGGTTCGGCGTCGGGTAAAAACTCCAAGGGTTTGATGATCAGTCAGATCGATGCACGAACACCACAGATCGCGGCGAAAATCATCGCCATTACTCTCACCTTGGCTGGTCGCAGCAGTGACCTCAAACTGGAAATGCTGGACGCTGTCGACAAAATTACAACCGACGAAAGAATCTTCAGATGGGCAGACTACCTCGCAGACTTGGTCAAAACCATATGCGAGCGCTGTCAGGAAACAGGAGGTATTATCAAATTCCCCTCCTTAATCATTTGGATTGTTATGTACTATATATGCCCGGAAGGCAGTCCCGTCTTCCGAGAGCCGACTAGATTCGAGATGCACAGGTTCAAACCCTTTTCCCAAAAAGGAACTGTGCATGAACTAAACCAAGGCAAGGTATTTCTGGAAAACTGGTTCCAGCAGCTTAAGCTGCGAACGACAAGGTGGAGGGTGCCCCAGAACATCCGACGACACCTCCCAGCCGACTCACACATCCAGCTGGAGCTCGACCATACATCAGTATGGTCCTCAAACACTCAGGATTCAAATTCCAGGGACCTCTACTACTATCCCACAGTCGACCAGATCTTTCGGGAGCTGTCTAGACAAGCAAAAACCAAAATTCAAGTCCCGGAGGCTGCAAAACAGGTCGACTTCTCTATAGTCGAACCTCTGACCGACCATAGACGACCCTGAGTATGCCGTGTCGCGCAGCGTGATTAAAAAATTGGCCAAAGAGATAGCCGTCGCCAGAAGGAAGATCAAGCTACAGAAAAGACAGCAAGGCAAGGGCAAGCGTAAGCTTGTCCTTGCTGACTCCACCGACGACGACGAAGAACTAGCAGCAACAGCACTCGACATTGTCGAAGATGCCCGGGATAATAAGGTAACTGTTGAAACCCAGTTTCAACGCTTTATTGAAGCAGGAGCTCCGGAGGGTCGACCCAAGAAACCCAAAACTCAGTCGACACCTGAAAATATAGTCGACCTTGTGTCGACCCCTCCACCTCCATCTTCGACCACCATAGTCGAGGAGCAAGCATCGGTACAGTAGGCCGCCATTTCCCCAGAAGTATTTGAAAGAGTTATACCGGAGGCACTCAGGACCAGGGCCAGCACGGACGCTGAACTCAAAGCCTTCTTTCAAATGCTACCTGCAATATTTCAGTCAGCCCAAACAATACAGACAACAACACCCCTGAAAGCCAGCAAAAATGTATATGCCCAGCAAACAACAGTATTTACAAGGATCCATGACGGTGGTGACATAGCAGGGCATGAACAGACCTTTACCGACTACCAACTCCCACCGGAAGAAGACATTATGTCTTCTGACCAAAGTTCCCAACACCATTCCCCATCACCACCAGGATCAGGAAACCCTCCCTCCCCACCTTCACCACCATCATCTCCACCCCCTCCACCACCGCCTGATTCACAACCGAAACCACTATCATCTTCACAGCCGGAAGTGGATATACCACCTCCTCAACCACAAAAACCCCCGACCACTGAACCACCCCTTCAGACACACGCACCTTCGACTTCTGTTCCACCTTCCACTTCTGCAGACCCTCAAGACAAGCCAACCGAACAGCAACAGGAGACCACAGAACCGACCTCTACTACTGCAGGTACTCAGGAGCACGATGCTGACAAACAAAAGAAACAAACAGACCAGCATCGACCATCCAGGCTACGAATAAGTTTAAAAGATGCAAGTTCATTGACCGACACAGAGGTCGGCCAACTGCTAAACACCCTAGCAAAAGAAGCAAAGAGGAGGACACAAACAGTAAAGAAACAACTCAGGGATAAGGAGGCTGAACAGGTCGAGTTTCTTGGCAAGTGTAGGTCTCTTGTACAAACTGTTACCCCAGGACCTGTCGAAGCTGCTACCGACCGACCGCTGGAAAGAGCATATCAGCTGTTTGAAGGTTTGGTGTCTACCATACAGACCCACCTCCAAGAGACTAAGGCCGGACAAAAAGAAGAAACTGCCCGCCTGCTCCTGACTCAACACACAGCATTCTTGGAGGCTCACAAACTTCTACAAGACCACATGGAGGAATCCATTATAACTGAGGAAGTACTCCGAGATTGGCCTACTCATTATGGGCAGGTCTATACTCAGACGAGGCAGACAAGACAAGGCATTCAGGCCTTGGAAGGAAGGAAGTCGACTGAGACAGAACTAAGGCAGACCATCGAGGAACAAATAGAGATGGAAAACATTAAGCTGCAGAAGTTGGAACGTGAGGCACACCAGTGGGTTCAGCAAGCCCTTCCCAACTTGGAGAAAGTCGACAACATCTGTCCGCAGATGAAGAGACTCCTTGATGCTGCGGAAGAACACAATCAGCTGCTGGGCCCCAACATGGAAAATATTGCAGAAATGGCCATGGCAGAGAAGATGTCGGTACTCTCAAATATTACTACTCTGACCATCGACATTCAGAAAGCTTTGCAGACATGGACAGACTTTCAACATCAGCTTGCCATCACAGCACTAGCAATAGTCGAATTCTGTGTGCAGAAAAGACCAACTATTCGCCTGCACAGCCCATCTCAGTAGCAGTATCCTTTTGCAAATCTATTTTTGTACTTCTAATCTATTTTTTACCTCCCTCTTTCTTCGGGACGAAGAAATGTTTTGTTTGTGGGGGAAATGTAGAAGGAGCAAGTCGACATAAGTCGACTTGAACGAAGACCGACTTAGTCGATCAGCCGACTAAGTCGGGGGACCGACTACGTCGGTCGGCTGAGTAAACACAGTAGTTAGTCTGTTAACTAATAGTTGTGTCGGTTCACCGAACCGACGGGTCGTTACTTTTAAACTGATTGTAAATTGTATATATTAGGCTGTTGAGCCACTCAAGAACGAAGTTCAGTTCTTGGCTTTGTATGATCTACTGAGAATAATATAATCTGTTTATCCTATCTGTTCTTGTCTCTTGTATCTGTGTATATTCTGTATATTTTTGTATGTATTATTGGTAACCTTACGTGATCTGTGAGATTACAACAGGTGGGTAGGGCCATGGGGAGGAACTTTGCCCTCAACACTATGGTTGGGTGGGCTGAAGTGAATTGGAGTGGAGATATTGGGTATGTGTTGGAGGTTGTGACCCTCACGCGGGGGTGGTATGCTTTCAATTTTTGGAAAGATGATCATGTGTAGTGGGTTTTTAATAGAAATTGGGCTCTGGACCACATCCTACTCCTTCTCAAGCCTTAACACCCTCTTTTTGATGCCAGCTGAGAAAGAGATGACACAATGCCCCTGTGGGTGCGAATGCTTGGTTTGTCGCTTCACTACTAGACGAAAGAACATATTCGTAATATTGGTAATCTCCTCGAGACCTTCCTTGAAGTTGATCTTTCCTTTGTGGAGACCAAACATCGACAAGTTGCATGAATTCTAGTCAATATTAATGTTAGGGAGGGGCTTGCGGAAGACATGTGCCTTAGTTGGGGGTTGTATGTGATTAAGCAACTGTTGGATTATGAAAATGTGCCTTTCAGATATCATAGGTTCCAAGCCTATGGACATCCTACTATGGAGTGTATACTCCCTTTGCACACCCTTAACGGTCGATGTCATCAAAGAGGTGATAAGGAGAAATGATTGTGGGTGGAGGAGGGTTCTAGTTTACCCTCATATCAGCCTTCATCCTTTCTAGATCCTCTAAGTGAACCTGTTAGTGAAGACCAAATATTGACAAGTTGAACGAATTCTAGTCAATATTAATGTTAGGGAGGGGCTTGCGGAAGACATGTGCCTCAGTTGGGGGTCGTATGTGATTAAGCAACTGTTGGATTATGAAAATGTGCCTTTCAGATATCATAGGTTCCAAGCCTATGGACATCCTACTGTGGAGTGTATACTCCCTTCGTGCACCTTAACGGTCGATGTCATCAAAGAGGTGATAAGGAGAAAGGATTGTGGGTGGAGGAGGGTTTTGGTTTGCCCTCATATCAGCCTTCATCCTTTCTAGATCCTCTAAGTGAACCTGCTAGTGAAGAGGTGGATAACAGCAGTCAGGAGGAGGAGGTTCTGGTTTCTCTGCCAGTGGTGGAAGATGGTCAGATGGTAGAGGCCCAGAAGTTGATGGGGGCTCCTTTCCTGGGTATTTCTTCTCTTCCCCTCTCTTCGTCCTTTTTTTTTTAATAATGTAACGTTATCTGGTTTGGATTGGGTGGGGGGCTTAAGGAAGCTTTCTATGTCTTCTCCCTTGCCATGTTCCTCTTCCGCCCTTTTCATCTTACTTGTTGATCCCTCAGAGGGCTTACCGTTTGATCCAGACTCTGATCCCATTATTTATGACGATGACCCTTACCTCTCCCCTCCAGAGTCTTTGGATTCTGGTTATTTCCTAAGATCAAGTGCCAAGAAATCCACAAGTGGGTTGGGGAAGGGAAGACTCCAGGTTAAAGAAGGAAAGGGTAGAAAATCCTTTCTGGCTAAGTCCTAGACCAAGGCAAAAAAGGATCTACAGGAAGGGAAGCAATTGTCTATTGAACAGGCACTTAGAGCTGTGCGAGCCCAGGGTAAGGGCCGTAGATGAAGATTTTGTCTTTTAAATGTCGAGTTCTTGCTGGTCCCTGTAAAATATTAGCTTCCAAATGGGTGGTTACTCTTGAGAATCCAAATGTTATAATGTTACAAGAGACTTTAGGTGTAGGTGTTGCTGTTAAAGAAAGGTTGGAATGTTGGTTTCCGGGGTGGATCTTTGAGACTTTCGATGCTAGGGGATGTTCTGGTTGTAGCGTGGAATGAAAGAACGGTGAAGTCCTTGAAATCTTGGGGTATGGAGTTGGTTCTTGGGTTAAATTTGTTGGCGTTGGATTTAGGAGAAACCTTTATTGTCTTCAACATTTATGGGCCCTATCTCAATAGGATCCCCTTATGGGATTCTTTGTTCAATAGCCCCTTATTGCTTGGGGACTCGGTGATTTTGGGAGGAGATCTCAATTTCTCTCTGGGTCATTCAGAAGTCTAGGGGCCTCGTGCTTGTGCGGACATATTGACTAGTTATTTCAGTAGGAAGCTGGTGGAGAAGAATCTGTTGGACATTGAGCCTTTCAAGCTCAAGCCATCTTGGAGAAATAATAGGTGTGGGGAAGGAAGAGTGGTGTTGTAATCTCACAGATCACATAGGGTTACCAATAATACACATTAAAATCATACATACATAACAGAGACAAGATATAAGAACAAGTAAGTGGAATAACAGATTATATTATCATGAAAGGGTCCATACAATACAGAGAACTAAATCGAGTTCTCATCTGGCTCAATAGCCTAATATATACGAATTACAAAATAGTTACAAATAACTACCTGTTGGTTCGGTCAACCGACACGACCTTATGTGGCCGACCTAATCTCTAATTAGTCGGCTGATCGACTTAGTTGGCTAATCGACTAAGTTGGCTATTGTTCTAGTCAGCTTACCGACTTGCTCCTCCAAGATCTCCCCCACAAACAAAATGTTTCTTCATCCCGAAGAAACAGGGAGGTATCAAAATTTCTGTGCCTATCGTAAGTAGTTATTTCTGTGTTTGATCTTCATGGGCTGTGAAGTCTGATGGTTGGTCTCTTTTATAGACAGACTTCGACAATTGCTTCAGCTGTTACTGCTAGCTGATGTTGGAATTCCGTCCAACTTTGCAGTACTTTTTGAATGTCGATGGTTAATGTAGTTAGACTTGATAATATGGACATCTTTTCTTGAATCGAAAGTTATGTTATTCTTTCCATGTCGGGACCCATAAACTAGTCCTTTTCTTCTACAGTTTCAAAAAGTCATTTCATCTGCGGGTAGATGATGTCTAATTTTTCTAAACTTGGAATTGCTTGCTACACCCACTGATGCACTTGTCTCTCTTGCTTCTGTAATTTGGCTGTTTTGAGCACTATTTGATTTTCAATTGTGCTTCTAAGTGCTTCCTCTATGCTTTTTCTCTTCTCGAGCACTTGGATCTCTTGTCAGGTCTACCGGGTTTGCTGATAAACTTGCCCATAATAAGCAGGCCAGTCTCTTCGTACTTCTTTCATAATAACCGACTCCTCCATGTGATCTTGGAGTACCTTGTATGCTTCTATAAAAGCTGTATGCTGCTGCATCAACAGTCGAGTTATTTCTTCTTTATGCTCATCTCTTGTGTCATGCATCTATGCCTGTAGAATCGAAACCACGCTCTCAAATAGCTGATAAGCTTTTTCTAGCGGCTTGTCAGTGTCGGCCTCTGTTGGTCCTGGTAGCATAGATTGCACAAGGTTTATGCAATTGTTAAGGAACTCAACTTGTTCTTTTTCATTATTGTAGAGCTCCTTACATTTGTTCTGGCTCCTTGTTTTTGCTTCTATTGCTAGTGTTTCCAGGAGTTGCCCTAATTCTCCATCCCTTAGCTTAGTTGCATGGACTGCAGTGATTTCCTATTATACTTCTTTGTGTATTCCGATCCTATTTTGGTTTTTGGAATTTCCAATTTTTATAGTTAGTGTTTAACCGTTATGGTCGGTTTTTTCTACATTTGTTAAGGAACTCGACTTGTTCTTTTTCATTGTTGTCGAGCTCCTTACGCCTGTTCTGGCTCCTTGTTTTTGCTTCTATTTCTAGTTTTTCCAGGAGTTTCCCTAATTCTCCATCCCTTAGATTAGTTGCATCGATTGCAGTGATTTCCTATTATACTTCTTTATGTATTTCGATCCTATTTTGGTTTTTGGATTTTATGATTTTTATAGCTAGTGTTTAATTGTTATGGTCATTTTTTTTTTGTCAGACTTGTTTTAGTTTCTATACCATTTCAGTCGGGCACTCTTAACAAGTTTCCAAAATACTATGCCTTGTAACGTCCTTAGTCGGACTGATCTGTTGGCATGTATCTCTGCAACAACATAGGGTCCCATCCATTATGTATGTAGCTTTTTGGGTTGTCCTTTTACCCGACTATTGTATAATAAGGCAAGGTCTCCTACTAACAAGTTTTTATTTTTGATGTTTCGATCGTGCCATGCCTTTTGTTGTTGTTTCTTGATTTCTTGATGTTGTATCACGATTAGTCGGTGTTCCTCAAGTTTACTTAGTGGAAACAGTTGGTCCTTTTTTGCTTGTTTGACATCGACATGTAAAATCTCTGCGATAATAGGTGTCTGTTGTCGAAAGTGTAGTGGAACTACTGCTTCTTGTCAATAAACTAGTCGAAACGGTGTTTGGTCGGTTGAACATTTGTATGTTCTTCTGTGTGCCCATAGTACTGCAGGTATCTTTTCATCCCAATCGTCTTTGTCAGTGTTGAATATTTTTGTTAATCATTTTGTTAATGTTTTATTAAATGATTCAATTGCTCCATTCAATTGAGGGTGGTAAGCTGTACTCCGATGGTGGTCGATTTGGAACTGATATGTTAGTGTTTTAATAGTTTTAGTAATGAAGTGTGTTCCCTGGTCACTGATTAGGGTTAGTGGACATCCAAATCTGGTATTGATATTCTCATAGATAAATTTAGTAGCTATTTCGCTAGAACATGTGTCGACTGGTTCTGTCTCTGCCCATTTGGTTACGTACTCAACTGCAGTTATTATGTACCTTGCACCTGTTCTTTTTGCTGGTATGAGAAATGGTCCTATGAAGTCAATAGCCCAAATTTCAAATGTCAAAATTGGGTTTACCAATATCAAGGGCATTTCTGTACTAGGCAGGGGTTGACCCAGTCGTTGACATCTGTCACATTGGCTTACAAATTTTGCAGTCTTTGTAAAGTGTCGGCCACCACAACCCTGATTGTTGGATTTTCTTTGCAGTTGTGTCTGCTTGGAAATGTCCTCCGGCAGGTCTGTAATGTGCTTCATGCATAATATTATTTCTTTCATGTTCTAGTACACACCTTCTGAGGATGTCGTCTAAACCATTTTATATAGGAATCCGTTTATGAGGCTATAAGGTGCAACTTTCATGGCTAAAACCTGTTTCTTCTTTGTATTCATGCCTTCTGGTGCTTGCCCGTTTTCTAAGAACTGTGTTATTTCCTCAAATTCTATTGGGACTGCTTCTATTCGAAATAGATGTGCATCCGATAAGTCATCTTCGACTCCTGTCAGTTCCTCTCCTGTGTCGATTTTGGATAGATGGTCGGGACCAACATTTAACTTACCTAGTCTGACGATGAATTCAAATTCAAATTCTTGGAATAGAAGTAGCCATCGACAAATTCTTCCATGGTGTAGACGCTTATTTACGAGGTATTTTAGTGGTGGTCGGTGTAAAAGATAAATGGATTAGCTAGCAGGCAGTGCCGATATTTTTGTAGTGCGAATACCATTCCTAATGCTTCTCTTTCTGTTGTTGAATAGTTTCATTCAGCTTTATTTAGTTTTTTGCTACTATAAACTATAGGGTAGGCCATTCCATCATCTCCTGGTTGAGTTAGGATTGTTCCTATTGCTAGGCCTGATGCGTCGATGTGTACATGGAATTTGGTTGACTAGTTTGGAAACCTTAGGATGGGTGCTTTGACTACCTTTCTTTTTAGTGTTTCAAATGATATGTTGCACTCCTCTGTCCATTCAAACTCCTGATCCTCTCTTAGTAGTTCTTCCAATGGGTATGTCATATCTGAATAGTGTTTTATTAATTTTCTATAATATTCTGTATGACCAAGTAGTACCCTGACTTGTTTTGGATTCATCGGTGGTTTTAAGTCGAAGATGATTTTAATTTTTGCGAAGTCGACTTTAATACCTTCTTTACAGACAATGTGTCCTAACAATATCCCTATGGGGGTCAAAAAATACACTTCTTGATGTTCAAAGATAACTGGATTTGTCGACATCGTTCTAACATAAGCCTTAGCCATTTACAATGGTCTTTCAGTGTAGAGTATATTGTCAAATCTTCAAAATAAACTGCCATTGTTTTGTAAATGTACTCATGAAATGTTTTAACCACAATCCTTGAAAAAACTGCATGTGCATTTTTAAGTCCAAAAGGCATAACCCTGTAAGCAAATGAGCCAAATTCACATACAAATGTTGTATTTTTCTGATTTTCTTTAGCTATTGGTACTTGGTTATAACCTGAGAATCCATCCGTAAATGAGTAGCATTCATGTCCTGCGACCTCATTTAATATTTCATCTGCATAAGGAGTTGAAAATGGGTCTGTTAATGTAACTTTATTGAGTTCTCTGAAGTCGACACAGATCCTTAGCTTGGTTGGATCATGTTTCTTTGGTTGAACCACCATTGGACTTGCCCATTCTGATTGGTCAATAGGGTAGATGATTCCTACTGCAAGCATGTTATCTATCTCTTTGTATTTATGAGCTAGTTTATATGGTCTTTTCTTTATAGGTCAAACATCAGGTTTAATGTGGATCTTCATTTCACCCATTTCATGTACTAGACCTTTGAGATCCTTATAATCTCTAGCAAATACATCCTGAAATTCTTTCAGTAGGTTTACTATCTCTGTTGTCTGTGCTTCAGTCCAGTAGTCTCCAATTTTTGCTATTTTTGGTCGATCATCATTTGATATGTCGACTTCTTTGATTTTCACTTTAGCGTCTAACCATTCAAGGGTTTTTGTCTCATTAATCAGTCGACTCCCTTCTTGAAACCGTGAAAATGTAGCAAAAAATTCTACTACAATCATTCGGTTGATGTCTTCCTTGTCTATTGTATTGAATTTGAATACCATGTGAATTGGTTTTGTTGTTTCGGCATGGTTTGATTTCCATCTAAAGCTTTTCCCTTCTGAATTTTCGTTTTCCATTTGTAGTCTTGTTGACTGTGGAATTGTCCCGGTTTGTATATTATTGCATTTTATTGTCGGTCGGTCGTGTTTTAGGGTTTTATTTTCTATTGATTGTATAAATGCTTTGATCTATTTTGCTGTTTCGACCAAATTCTCATTTTGGGGTACAAAGTTGAAATCTTTGATAAAATCCTCTATGAGTTCATGCCATAGGAATGTTTCACCTCGAGCTTTTTCAATTTTGTACCTTTTGTTTGGTAAGTCAGAGAGTGTTGATGGGAATAGGTGTGGCCATGTTCACTCATCTTTATATCCAAGTCTTCTCCATTCTTTTTCACATGTTTTTATGTGGTTTTCTGGATCTTGTCCTTGGGTAAATATAGGTATCTGAGCCTGATTGGTTAACTTCTTCCCTCCAAATATTTGTACAAAATAAGTTGAAGCTATTGTCCATGTCTGCAATCTTGATTGATGGGTATCTCACCATCTAGCAACTTGTCTTGTGAAAGTTTCCACTAAGCTTTGTAGTCCTCCATGTTCACCAATGTTCCTAGATACTTGCTCTAGGTGCATAACTAGTGATTCTCTTTCTTTATATCTTGGGATTTTTGTGATATTTATATTTGTTGGTTTCAACGTAGGATATTCCCTAGTTTTCTTCTCAAATATTTTTGGGATGATGGACACCACAAAGCATTATCTGACTAGTTTCTTCTATACTTTTTGAATGGTCCAACATCCTCTTGATTTTGTTTCATAGTTTTCAACCTCCCAATCATATACTTCTGCGTCTGAATTGTATCCTATTGAGTCTTGGTTGCCTAAGTAAAGTTCGCCATATATATTAGGTTCTGTGTAATCTTCATTATTCTATATCTGATATAGTTGCCGAATGTCAACTTCTTCATCAATTGGTTCTCTCCAAGGTTCTCCTTGGGATGGATGAATAGGTACAATGAATTTTTGTCCATTTCATTTTAATTTTATTCTTTCTTTGTCTAAGGATATCGAGGCTTTGATTTTTCTCCCCCAAGGTTGACCTACTAACGTTGGGAAGGAGCTGGATCCTTCCTTAGGGTCAATAATTTCAAAGGCGACTTTGGTCGATATTCCTTTTATCATTGTGTCGACATTTTTCCAGACTCCAATAGGTTCAATTAGGCCTTAGTCGGCTAGTTTCAGGCATATGATTGATTCGTATAATCGAGGTCTGCCTAACTGTTCCCATGTGTCTCGAGTCATAATATTTACCTGTGATTCGAAATCGAGCACGACTTGTCAAACATGGTATCCTTCGATTTCCAGGTCAACCGTGTGGGTTGGCATCACTTTTATCTTTTTGATTTAGACTGCAGATACTCTTTGTTTGTTTTTCAGTGTTGTTGTTGTGTTTTATTCTATATAATAAGTCGATGATTTGAGATACTGAGTTATCTTTTTGTACTAACTGTATTAACTCTTTTACTATGTTATGTCGATTGTCATCATCTTCTTCTTGCCGGGCAAATTCTCTAAATACATTTGTTGCATCTTTATATATTTGTTTTTCTTTAACTGGGTCAGGATAAACATTCTTTTCTTTTATTTTTCTTATTTGTGGGTTATCATTCCCAATTTTGCATGACAAAAATTGCCCTTTGACTTCTGCTTTAGTCGCTTTGGGGGTTCTTTTAGAAAAGGTCATATACCATGTTAATTCCCTTTTCCCTAAGGCACCAGCGAACTGCGCCATTTGACTGTCTTCATATGTGACTTGGTTTTCCTCCCATGTCGATTTGCAGATGAACCAATGTCGTCTGGGATCCTTTTCGCCCTCATATAGAGGGATGTGCGCTGACCCATGACCCATGTCAGAGTCACTGTCACTGTCTTCTTCAGGAGGTGGCGGTGGTGGGGGTACTGTGATGTTTTTATTCCTTTGTGCAGAACTATTGTCGACAGAACTCTCGTTTCCATCGGTCGTCTTAGTTGTCGTTTCTTCTCCGACAAGTAGTAGTTCGGGGTCGACTTCTCTTGTCAATGTCCAACTGCAATTATTTGTCTGCAGCTCCAAATTTTCTATATCTTCCAAAGCTGTATTTGGCAAGGGGGGTGCTCCTTCATGTGTCGGGTAAAGTAAGTGGATACTTCGGTTGGAGGGTAACGCTTGAAGCGTAACCCAATTTCCTTCTTCTGGTTGACAAATAAGTAGATGATTATCATCGTTTCTCTCATCGTCTAGTCGGCTCCAAATAGCAAAGTCACCAACTCTTAGTCTGAGGTCCTCTTCGACAATGATTTGTATCCTGGTACTCGAATTCATCGGAGATAGAGGTCTTACCTCCTGGGGAACTTCTAATTGAAGAGCTTCTCGTTGCTCTATCCACAAATCTTCTTCCACAGGGGACGCTTCCTCTTCCACGCCTTCTTCTTGTCGGTCATGACCCGACTCTGGCGGATTTCTCTCTTGGTCTGTCACCCTAGTACTCATTCCTCTTTGCAGCACTATATCTCTTTCTCTTCTTTCTTCCCTTTTTCGCATCCTCTTCTCCCTCTCTATTTTCTGTAAGTCTGTCGTACCTTTGTGTGACATTATACTTTCAATTTCCTTTTTAGGCCGACTTCTCATCGTTGGTGAATGGTATCTCCTTAGTCGACTGGAATGCTCTCCACTTTACCCCGACATACGACCAGCTACCCCCCCATTGCCTACCCAATGCTTTAGAAAGCTCAGATAGTTCTATTCACTTGCTTAGGAAGTATTCGCACTCCCTTTCGGCAATGAATTTCTCCCACTTCTTTTGTTTCTCCGCCCAGTTAGTATTTTGTGGTGGCCCTCGTTGTAATAAACGAGGTTCAACGATATGACCCACTCCTTTCTCTATCAGGAACTTGAACAACAAGGTCGGTAAGGAACACAAGAATTGCTCGATGAGGTATGTGTAGAATTTATTCTGGATAGTTTCCACCGAAGTTCTTTCTTCTATAGCTTGTTCCTCGCAGAATTCGTCGGTGATGTTTTCAAACCACTCCGACAGGTTTGTCCTCCCCCCTCGAATTAGTTTTTCTAGCAGCTGTTGATCTTTAGTCGCTTTCGGATTTTTCATCTAGGAGTTTCTTTAAAAGCTGGGGCACCAATTCTACAAACTTCTCATGAGTTTCAGTAAAGAACCTTTCCTTTGCTTGAGCAGTCATTAATCTGTTTTCTTCGTGCGTAGTTTTGCAAGTAGTTTGCTATTTTACGCTCCCACTAGTCTTCAATCTCTTGTTCTGATATCATCTGCTTGTATACATCTCAGACATGTACTACCGGCAACGGAACCAATGTTGTAATCTCACAGATCACATAGGGTTACCAATAATACACATTAAAATCATACATACATAACAGAGACAAGAGATAAGAACAAACAAGTGGAATAACATATTATATTATCATGAAATGGTCCATACAATACAGAGAATTGAACCGAGTTCTCATCTGGCTCAACAGCCTAATATATTTGAATTACAAAACAATTACAAATAACTACCTGTTGGTTCGGTCAACCAACAAGACCTTATGTGGCTGACCTAATCTCTAATTAGTCGGCTGATCGACTTAGTCCGCTAATCGACTAAGTCGACTATCGTTCTAGTCAGCTTACCGACTTGCTCCTCCAACAAGTGGCTATGAGGATTGACCATTTCTTGGTGGCAGAACATTTAGTGGACAAACTCTTTCACCTTAGGCAGTGGGTGGGGAGTGGAGGAGCATCAAACCACTTCCCCATTTTTCTGGAATTAAAAAAGGGCCTGTTATGCCTCTTAGTCCTATCAAGTTCAATAAGATCTGGTTTAAGGACGAGTCCTTTCAGAACTTTAATCTTTTCTAAGTGGAACCCTTTCACGCCTGAGAGCCCTCGTTTTACTGCATTCTAGTTTGCTTACAATATCAAATTATTGAAGGGAGCCATCAAATAGTGGTTTGTGGCAAATAGGCCGCATTAGGGAAAATTTTGAGGTCTAAAATGGGCCTCATAAGAGATATAATAAAATATTATGAGTTAGGCATTTTGTGGGGAAGGTATATTAACAACTAATATCTTACACTATAACCAATGCAACTATGATTAAGTTAAATTTAAAATATGTCTAAAATAAAACTAATGAAAAAAAACATCTTTGATATGATTAAAAATAAAGTACTTTTGAGTACATAAATTACTTTTGAATATAATATGATGAATGTACTTATAAAGTAATGTACTCATAAAATAAAATATATTAATTTTGAAATTTAAAACATAAGTTGCTTTTTCAATATTCAAAATATATTTTTAAACCATGTATTTAAAATTTGAATTTTAAACATAAAGTTAAATTTAAATGAATAAATTTAATATATATATATATTAAAAATAAAAATTAATTTTAAAATATAAATATAAAACTATAAATTAAAATAAAAAACATTTTTTAAATTTATTTTTCAGTTTTTTAATACACCTAAAAAAAGATGTAAACTCATTTTTAATAGTTTCTTATGATATATATTATGTATATCACATATCGTTTTTAATGTAATAATTAATAACATTATTAAATAAATTAGAAAAAAATGTTAATATTGGGATGAAAAAATAGTACATAAATTTATACCACTAAAAAGTTGAGTTAATATTAAGCAAATGAGATTATATATAATAAACATTATTATTATATGTAATAAATTTTTTAATAATATAATATCTTATTATGATATAATAGTTCATTCAAATTCGTACATTAAAGTTTTATGTATGTATTTGGTTTTGTAACTTGAATGTACGTGTCTATTTTATGTTGGTATAGATGTAGGTGTTTCAAACGTTAAAAGTTGATAGTAAAATATGAATCTTAAATAATACCTAAATTAAAAAAAAATGATATTAATATTAAAATTCAACCGGATGATAATATATATAGTAATTTATTATAATATAATATTTATTTTTATAAAATAAGTAAATATATTTTTTATATTTATAAAATAATTATAATGGAATATTATATATAGTAAGTATTTAAAAAACAAAAACTATTAATCATCAAATTGTGTTTATTATAAGATGTTAAGTGATTTAGATTTTAAATAAAGATTTGACATATATTTTAAATATTGAAAAATTAATTAAAACA
This sequence comes from Pseudotsuga menziesii, assembly GCA_001517045.1. Lineage (NCBI taxonomy): Eukaryota > Viridiplantae > Streptophyta > Pinopsida > Pinales > Pinaceae > Pseudotsuga > Pseudotsuga menziesii. The sequence continues at coordinate 92,175 of LPNX011206838.1, read as the reverse complement.
TTTTAGTTTTTAATAAACAATTTACTTTTTGGTATTTGTAATTTATTTTATATTGAAATAAAATAAAATAAATATTAGTTTTTTGGTATTTGTAATTTATTTTATATTGAAATATAAATAGTATTTTTATTTATAAGTACTTTAAGAGTACTTTAGTACATTTATATTATATTCACAAATAATCTATGAGTACTATTTTAATAATGAGTATTTTACTTACAACATTGATATAGTTAATTGTGAGTTTTCACTCACCATTTACAATCTAACAAATAAGCATCATTAACTCAACCAATGCCACCTACTCTATTATAGATGATGTAATCCTTTGGAATGTGATTGGTTCTTTTAAAGTGGATTTTGATAGTACATTTTTTGTGTGTTTTTAGGCCCATTTTTTTACCTCAAAATTCCCCTAATTAAAGCAGGTGAAAGCTGAACTTTTTGTGATTTATGAATGGGTGGGAGGGGGATTGTTGACTGAAGAGTCAAGGAGGGTCTGGTACACTTGGAAGGCAGAAGGAATACTCTTATGTTGGAAAATGATGAAACTTGGAGACTAAAGAGCAGGGCGACTTGGCTGGAATGTGGGGACGACAATACAAAAAAATTTCATGCCTATGCAAAAGAAAGGAAGGAAACTAATACTATCTGGAGCTTGACTGACATGACATGTATTGAGCGAACCTCCTTTGAAGAGATGGCGAAGGTTGGTGTTGATCATTTTAAGGCCCTGTTTACTACTCCCTTACAAGCCTCTATTGCATAAGTCATCAGTGTTGCTCAATTATTTCCGAGATTTGTGGCAGAGGAAGATAACAAGATTCTGATAGAAGAAGTGTCGGAAGAGGAACTGAAGGGAGTTCTTCACAGCTTTTAAAAAGACAAAAGCCCAGGGCCAGATGGATGGTCTGTTGAATTCTTTCTTGCGCTTTATGATTTGTTGGGAATGGATTTGTTGAAGGTGGTCGAAAATACTAGAGTATGAGGGAGGATCCCTGCTTGTTTTAACTCTACCTTCATTGCTTTGATTCCTAAAATTGACAATCCAAATTCCTTGGAGGATTTTCAGCCCATAGTCTCTCTGGAATTGTATTTACAAGCTGGTGTCGAAGGTTATTGCTAAAAGGCTCAAGGTCATCCTTTCGACACATATCACTGGAGAATAGTTTGGCTTCCTGGAAGGCAAACAAATCCATGAAGCTATTGGGGTTACTCAGGAAGGTCTTCATAGTCTAAAAATAAAGAAACTTAAAGGGGCAGTTCTGAAAATTGACCTCTCCAAGGCCTATGATAAAGTAAGTTGGTTATATATTTGTATGCTACTGACCCACCTTGGTTTTGGTATTGGTTTTATAAGATGGATAATGAGTTGTGTAACTACTGTCTGATTTGTTGTTTTGATTAATGGGACGACCTCCCCTTTTTTTCATGCTAAAAGAGGGCTTAGACAAGGTTGTCCATTGTCTCCTCTCTTGTTCTTGTTGGTTGCGAAGGGTTTGAGAAGGGCTTTAAAGGAGGCCAAACGTCAAGGAAATTTGAATGGTGTTAAAATTTCCCAGAACCTATCCATCACTAATCTCCTCTTTGTGGATGATGTATTAATCTTTTGTTCAGGATCAGTGAGGGATGCTCATACCCTAAGGGTGATTTTGGACCTATTCTCTAAGGCCATTGAGATGGATGTTAATGTAGGAAAGTCAACTCTTACCACTCATCTTCTGAGGGTTGAGGAGCGACTGGAATTCAACAGATTTTTTCCTTTTAATCCTACTGGATTGGATTCAGACTTAAAGTATCTGGGTTTTCCCCTAAAACCAAATAAATATCAAAAGTCGGATTGGAAGTGGTTGTTGGAAAAATTGGAAAAGAGGCGGAGAGTTTGGAGCCATAAGTGGCTCTCTCATGCTGGTTAAATCGGTTTTAGAGGCAATTCTTGTGTACTAGATGTCTCTTTCTTGGATTCCAAAAGGCATTCTAGAAGCTGCATGTCGGACATGTTTTAGATTTTTGTGGAGTGGGAATAAGGAAATTCAGGCAACCCCTTGGGTAGGTTGGAAAAGGATTGTTGTGCGCAAAGGGCTGGGAGGTTGGGGTTTGAAAAAATATCTTCCTTTTTGCTTAGGCCCTACCTGCAAATGGTGGATGAAGGCTTATTTCAACCGACATTCTTTGGACCTAGGTGATAGCACAAAAATATATTTGGCCAGATTTCATTGAGGATTGGGTTAGGAACCCTAGGAAGTCTCATGGGGGGGTGGGGTTCGATGATATAGAAGGTGGTGGTTCTATCATTCCATGTCTTCGAATCAAATCTGGCTTGACATGTTGGTAATGGCAGAAAATTAAGAATTAGTGAGGATCCTTGGTTGGCTAGTGTTCAACAACACATTCTCTCGGGGTGCACGATTGAGGAGCTCAGGCAGATGGGCATCTTCTATCTTTATCAATTGGCCGATCCGGTTCCCAGAAGGTTTGGAATTCAGAATTGGAGGAGAGCTTCACATTTTGGTCTGGATGAATGTTATGGAGAGAAATTCCTATGGCTTGGGGTACCACAATAGATAGCTTGACTCCTGAAATCAATCCTTTCCAATATGCCATAGAAATCAAATATCTAACACTAAAGGATTAGACCTCGTACCTTATTCCGAATGATTGAAGTAGATCCCCGTTGAGCTTCTCAACTTCAGCTTGAATTGATGAATCACTTCCTCAACAACAAGTAAACAATACAAGCATACTATATATATCGGTGTTAGATCTAATCTAGCATATATAATCAACAATGTATAAGCATTTGAAATCATCCATGGATAAAATACATATTCAAACATACATTATTGGACAGGAAAATATATTTCTATTAATATAAAATCAGAGATTACAATGGATACAACCTCTGTTGGCACGTCTGCGAATTGGAGAAACTGAATCCCCCACTTGGGCCTCCACCACTTCAATCCTCCATCTCTCGATAACAAGCTCACAAGCAAAAGGCAAGCTTGGGAAGAACACAAAAGTGATCCAAGGGATAAAGGGATGCAGACTCAAGCACAAGTTCCGGCAACAATGGACTATAGTTTATTTGCTCACAATTCTCTTATGCCTTCAATGTATCCAAAGAGTTCCTTATATAGCTTTTCAAAGGGGTAATGAAAGTCGAATCCGAGCGATCTCAAGGCATATGGAAGGCTAGGAGTCAAGTGATTCGAATCCATGTCAAGGAAAACTCCAAAAGGATTTGGATTTTGTACACATCCCGATGTATGCGGTTTTAGGGGTCAAACCCATGTATATACGTGATTAGGGGTTTAAAAGTTGTGTGTATCAATTTTCACATGTTTATAGGGATGGTATAGGAAACATCAAAGGACAAAAAAATGGTCCAAGGGGTCTAAGGAGTCTTCAGCGGGATAGGGGAAGGCCATACAAGTGTGATTCATCTGGTGTGGTAAAATCAGCTATAACAATGATTAAGATGAGAGGGCCTTGGAGCAATACTTCGGGGAATTAAGTAGGGATCAAATCCAGCTTTGTGAGATGGTTGATGAAATGTTTTGGGACATTGATCCTTGAGGTATCTATAATCCTAAGGCAGGCTACATTATGCTGACTGAAGACAGAATTCAAGGGGAAGGGGAGTGGTGGCGAAAGAAATTGTGGAAACTAAATTGCCCTCCAAAGACCCGCCTCTTTATGTGGTGTGTTCTGTAAAATAAGGCCCCTACTTGGGATAATTTACAAAAAAGAAGTTTCCAGGGGCCTAGTTGGTGTGTCTTGTGCAAGTCTCAACTGGAATCATGCACTCATCTTTTTCTCCAATGCCCTTATATGAAAGAGGTGTGGCTAGAATGCACGAGACTACTAGGCTTTCCTTGTCGGTGGGAAGGATTATCGGTGGGGCAAGCTTGGGAGACCTGGTGGGTGTCTATTGCTAAGAAAACGTTTAAAACCTTGCCTCTCTTGGTTATATGGGGTTGTTGGTTAGCCTGTAACTCCCTTATTTTCCAAGAGAAAGAAAACACTCCTGAAATCACTAGTGCTTTGTCTATTGGTATCTTTACAGCTTATCCTCAGCACATCAGGGTTGCTAAACAGAGAGAGGTTCTTGATTTGGATATTGATAAGGAGAACCCGTGGGGATTCTTTGATGGGGCGGCACAAAACGATCTATGTGGGGGAGGATCCCTTATTTTTCTATCTGACACACATTTCTTTGAACTTACTTTTGGTTTAGGGGAGGGTACAAACAATTTTGTTGAATTTATGAGCCTCAAACTCCTTATTTTTGCAGTAGAGCAAGGTTGCATAACTGTTAATGTCTTTGGTGACTCAATGAATGTGATTAATTGGGTTAGGGGCATTCAGCAGTGCAGGAATCTTAGGCTTGCCGATTTATTATCTGCGATAAGGGAGGTTCTTCTTGATTTTGGCTCTCTTTCCTACCGTCATGTTTACAAGGAAAATAACCAAAAGGCGGAGAAAGCCTCAAAGGAGGGGCTGCAAATGGCCTTGGGGGTCTGGAAAGTGAAGGAGTTCAAGGAGGGCCTGACTCAGGAATACTATCATAGGCCCTTAATTAACTGAACAACACAGACTACTTTCAACAACTCTTTTATCTTTTTTGTTTTTGGTTATTATTTGGCATATGATACTCTCATGGTGTTACTTGTGGTTTACTCTGATTATATTACTGCAAACAATTGTCTCCTCGAACAATATAATTTTTTAGAAAATTTTGATGTAAACAGAAGCAAGTTTTTTTTTCTTGAATTTTGAAAGAAGACTCAGATGTCTCATCAAAAGTTTCAATTTTTGAACAACAATTCACATTTATGTGAATCTACAGAATGTAGTTTTGTTCTCGACTAATGAAATAAAATTATGTATTTTTTTCCAGGAAAAAAAATAATAATCAAAGGTTATATTAGATGTGATTGTTTGTGTGTGTTAGATGTGTAGGGAATATTTTTTCCTCCTATTTAATAGTGTATAAACACCATGCATATTTATTTTGAAAAATTCTAAGAGGTGTTTATTAAGAAACATTAATAATAACCTCTTCTTAACAATGCAATTATTGTCATATTTTTACAATTGCTCTAAACAATTTTGTAAAAAAATATTGTTTAAATTTAAATTAAATATAGCAATGTTTAGTAATGGTATTTTTATTTTTATTTTTTAATGGGGATTTACAAATTCCTTATAGAAAATTACAATATTTCCTTGAAATATGTATTTAAGCTCTCCAAAAGCACTTAAACATTCTATATTAAATATGTCTAACTGATTTGGGATTATAATAAGCATATAAGAACCAGAGCCAATATATGAACCAAACATCATCCCAACAAGGAGACGTCGATACTTTAGAAAGTCTTAAAATGAAGGACATGATTAAGGAGCTAGAAGCAAAAGTTAATAACAACCTCACCCTAAATAATGTGGTAGATAAATTAGATATCAAACCCATTAAAGAGGAAATGAAAAAATTGATAGAATTAGACCATGAGCATAACAAAAGGGCCTTGAACCTTGTAATTTTCGGCTTGAAAGAGGAGGAAAACGAGGATACTTTAGCCATAGCCCAGACAGAATTACACAATAGATTACAAATTGAAACAACATGTCTAATAGAAGCGACAAGGTTGGGGAAATTAACTGAGAATAAAGGAAGGTTAATCCGGGTAAAGGTAAGCTCTACTGACCATAAACATAACATACTTAGTAAAACCTCAAGTCTAAAAGGAACTTGAATATTCATAAATGAAGATCTCATTGCAGAAGATCAAGCAGCATTAAGAAAGGAGGTTCAAAAGGTAAAAGAAGCCAAGAAGGAAGGAAAATGGGGAATAATCAAAAATAGGAAAGCTGTTATTTGAGATAGAAACCAAAAAGATAGTAATAAATAGCAATTCAACATGCTCTGGATTCTTTCTTGGAACTGTTGGGGCTTTCCATGGAACAAATGCCCGAAGCTAAGTTGGATCTCTAATGAAGTTGATATTATTTTGTTAGTTGAAACTTGGGAGCACGCAGAGTCTAGGGTCCCTAACATAGATGGATTTGTGCTTTGGTCAATCTGGAACAAGTGATCCTCTCGCAGAGGCATTGGGGGTATAGCGTGTTACATTAAGAAGAACATCTTCCCCCATGCTAGGCTTTATAAAAAAGACCATCACAACCAGTATATGTGGATAGAAATCACTGACACCAACAATAGAAAAACCTACATAGCTATATGCTATTTTTCCCCTATTAACTCTAACTTCTATAAGAAGAACAATTTGGATAAAAATTGTCCTTACAATGGACTAGAGAATGATATTTCTAGACTTAGGAATGAAGGTAATATCCTTTTAATGGGCGATTTTAATGCTAGAACTTCTAACAACCAAGCTATTCTCCTAAGCAATTATTCCAACCCTAATCCTCTCTGGTTAGATGAAGACCTTACTTTAGCTAGCAGGTACAAGAGAAGCTCTGTAGATTTAGGGGAAAATTTGTTTGGGTCTGAGTTAATCAAGCTCTGTAGTTCTCAAGATCTCATAATTTGCAACGGTCTAACAAAGTGGCCTAGCTCTAGCCAGATGACCTGTATCCATGGGCTTGGTAGCAGCGTAGTAGATTATGTTATTTCTGATATTTCTTTATGCAACGAAATAATAAATTTGGACGTTCTAAACGACCATGAGCCTGATTCAGATCATAAACCTTTAATGGTAACTCTCAACTATGCCATCCATAGAGATCTCATAGAGGATCATCCTTATAACCAAAAGAACTTGATCTTTGATAGGAATAAACAAGATCTTTTTATAAATAAGTTAAAAATTAATTTGCTTCATTTATCAAGTACAGACAACATTGAAGACCTTTATTATAATTTTACCACAACCCTCTCTTATTCCATTAACAAGTTCTCAATTGAAGTTTCGAGTAATAAAAGGAATAGAAAAGCCAACCCTTGGTATGATACTGATTGTAAAAATGCGAGGAGAGAGATTAAAGAAGCTCTTGATGAATCTCTTAAAATTAACAAGATAAAAAATTACAAAGCCCTTACTAAAAAGAAAAAAAGGCAATATATTGACAAAAGGTAAGACAATCTCTTACACCTCCCTAAGACGGCCCCTAAGAAATTCTGGAGGCAGATTCTAACTAGAAAAACTAAAGATAATAATAAAATTTCTCTGCACGACTGGAATTCCTATCTTAATAAGCTTTATGACTCCCCGAATGTCATAGACCACTTTGAAACCCTCCTCACAAAGGAAGAAGTTTTCTCTTTAAAAGACATAGATTTTGGGGTTAAGCGTCTGGATAATGGAAAAGCTAAGGACATTGAAGGGTACCAGGCAGAAATCTTAAAAATTGGAGGTCCTGTCCTCATCCCTCACATCCACAATCTTTTTAATCAAGCAGTCAAGCAAGAGTTCCCTAAACCTTGGGCTCAGACCCTCATTATCCCTATTTTTAAAAGTGGGGATACAAATAACCCCTCAAATTATCGAACTATTATGATAAGCCCCCTCTTAGCCAAGTTATATGGTATTATTTTGGAAAAGAAAATCAGCATTTGGCTTGAAAGTGAAGGTAAGTGGGCTAAAGGCCAAGCGGGTTTTAGAAGGCATCACTCAACAACAGACCACCTTATTACGCTTAGGATCATTATGGAGGAGTGCCACAATGATAAATATAATCTCTTTTGCTGTTTTGTGGACTTTATAAAGGCTTTCGATACGGTACCTAGAAATAACCTTTGGAATAGGTTAGAAGAGCTTAAGGTTCCTTTCGAGCTGAGAGCTGCCGCGATAAGGCTCTACGAGAATGTAATTGCCAAGTTTAAAAGCAATGAGGGGTGGTCGAAAGATATTAAGTGTAATATTGGAGTTAAGCAATGTTGCCCCCTCTCCCCTACCCTTTTTGGCATTTACATTGATAAGTTAGAGGGTTGTTTAGAAAAAGCAGGTTGTGCTGGTACGATCTTAACTGGAATAGTCATCATCCTTCTTCTCTATGTTGACGATATTGTTCTTTTGGCAAGGTGTCCATCTAATCTTGATAAGCAGCTAAGACTTCTTAAGGATTTTTGCTCTACCATGGGTATGACTGTTAACATTGACAAAACAAAAATTATGATTATCAAATCCAAGGACACTTACGCCAATTTTGTGTATGACAATAGCAATTTGGAGGAAGTGTCTTCTTACAAATATCTAGGAATTGATATTCATCACAAGCTCAACTGGAACTATAGCATTAAGAAAAGGATTAACGGAGGGTGGAAAGCTTACTTTGGTCTTGAAAATAACTGTAAAGCTACAAACCTCATGATGTGGGATAAAAAGAAGCTCCTTTTTGAAACTCTAGTCACTCCCGTTATCTTGTATGGGTGTGAGGTTTGGGGTTGCAGCATCTCTAGAGAATCCTGGAGAAAGATCGAGCAAATCCAGAAGCGTTTTATAACTTATAACCTCAAAATAAAAAACAATACACCCTATCCTATTCTCCTTATAGAAGCAGGTCTTTCCCCCATTGAGAGCCTAACTATGACTNCCTCTTAGTGTGCCCTGCGTACACCCACATTAGATCCCAGTTTCATAATCTCTATTGCAATACCGACTTTCCTAGCCTTTTATCCTGTCAAAATTATAGTAAGCTCGGGACGCTTCTTTCCAAGCACTTTGAGCATAGAAATATAACTTTAAAGCAAACTAATTAATTCTCTTCTTTAGGTCCGATAAACCAAAGTTTGGTCTCAGGGGACGTTAACCATCATCATCATCATCAAGATCTTTACTCGCATCACAACATAGTAACCCTAAAACATAAATCACAGTATGTAATTAATGTTATGTGTATATCTCTTAAAACCCCTTTATCCCATAATCCTTAGGCTTTACAAACTAACAAAATATATATTTCTTCAATTTTATATAGTGTTAACATAATGCATATTAAATCATCAAAACAATTATAAATAAAATTCATTAATTTTTTAAATCCATTTGTTCGATAAAATATTATATTTAATCATGTAAATAATTCTAAAGTTATCATATTCTAATGTTATAATAAATCATACAGATAATTATAAAATTACGCAAATATTATATTATATATAAACTAATATCATGTGCATAGTTCATATAATAAGTTATATTTCTTCTTATCTCACTTCTTTTATTTGAAGGCATTGATTTTTTTAAATTAGTTAATCTACATACTTAGTATAAATGACTATTTCCACAACGCTAGAAATTAATGAGCTTGTAACTTACCATGTCTTACAATAGTGTGAGAACATGCACATTCATGATGTGTTTGACCAAAAGCCAAATTGACTCCATCTTTTGTATTTTGAATAGTATTTTATTGAATTTAGTATACTATGATATTGTAGTTTTAATTAATTTACATTGTGTATAGAGTGTGCTAAGAGAGCTTATGAAGGTAGGACTAATCCACACAATTATTCTATCATGAAAATAATTCTAAAAGTTTATATTAAATATGCAATGAGATTAAAAAAAATAACTTCAACTAAAAAAAATACCTTCAACTAAAATAAAATTCTTTTTTAATCAATCATTCCACACAATCATAAATTCCTAGATAGATAAACACATTACACATAAAATTGATTGTTAACCAACTATATATATATTTTTTAAATGTTGTAATTAACTTTCCATTTCCACTATCATAAAATGAATAACAAATTTAAAATAGAAAATTAAATATAACAATAATAAAATGATACATAAGTATTATAAATTATGAAATAAAACATATACATGTCACTCTTTGCCATCACCCTTGTTATCTTCCTTGATTGGCATGATAGCAATTTTGTTCTCAAAAACATGTTTTGATCTATGGTGTGTCTTAATACGAACTGCCAGTACCTATTCAACATATCCAGGTAAAAAACACTTGGTTGCGGCGTTTTGGAAAAACATAAGGCTCCTGAGTTTCATCCCACATCTTTCTAGAGTTGATACATATCAACTCACTATGGCGATCTTCCTTTACATTACTTTGGTGGAAGGTGTCCCACCACTTGCATCTGAAAACAACACATTGGAAAGATGAGAAGTCCACTTGAATGGTCTCTTGTATCTTTCTGACGTCACCTACGCCCTTAATTATGTTCTGAATGTGATGTCTAGCATGAGTAGATTGGTCGAACTTGACTTCAACTCCATAGTATTGCATGACATATCCATCAACATCCTCAGTGTGAAAATGATTGTCATGTGCCTATGTAGATGGGAGCAAATGACCCATAAAAATGCGAACAAATGACAGTTTCATATGGCTGATAACCCAACCATTAATCTTTAAAATATAGATATTATAATTCAAAGTTGCATTATAAAGTTAAAAATGTACACAAAGAAATCATTACCAAGTTGTTACACCTTATCATTGGCATGTTTTATTTTAAATGATCGGGACGAGACTTGCTTCTATCATTCAATTGTTTGAATGCTTTCCTATCACTGCCCCATTTCCTCCTCTTCTTTTCATATAATGCAACTGACGGCTACATTGCATCCACATTGTAAATACTGAATTTATTGATGGCATCAATTTTTTCATTCGTGGATGTATTCATGAAATAAACCTAGATATAGTACATATGAGATCAAATATGCATTATGAAGTTCAATGTGAATAGTTACTCTGTAGAAATTTGACAAGTATTAGCGACTTACTCTTTATCATGTGCCTTTTTTCATTCATTTGGAGTAGCTCCCCTTCCCTTTTGTCCTCGTCCCTTTGGTAATTTCAAATGATTGCATTTGGTATGTTCTCGATTTGATTTATGTACTCACTCAAACAATAGAAAGATTCATATACTATGTACCCCTCCACCATAGATCCCTTTGGTTTTTCCCTTTGTCGAACAAATCCCTTCAATTTTTTCACGTACCTCTCTAAGAAGAACATCTAACAACATGACACCACCCCTGCTAATTCAACCTCATAAACTAGGTGAATTAGAAGATGAACCTGCAAGTCCATGAAATTCGTCGAAAGTTCCTTATCAAACAATAAACAATCTTAGCTATATATTAACGCTAGCCATATGAATACCCTTTGATATGAAACAACGTACAAATGTTGATAATTTAGATATGGCATGCCCGAGGTCCATGGGGAAGTAATGGTTCACACACCCACACATGAGCAAACGATAATGACACTGCAAAGTAAACACATAAAAATAATTATGTTTTAACTTGTGTAAAAAATTAAAAAAAAACATGTTTTTGACATACACACTCTTAGAAGGTTATGATGGTCATGCGATTTCAACCCCAACAAATGTTCTTCTACAATGAAGTATCACCATAGAGTAGACCCATGTAAAGAAGGCATATTCACACCCAATATAACTTCCTTTTCCAAAGAAAGATCATATTTCTTCAAAATCTATGGGACATCACCTTTTCTAAAAGACCAAGAGGGACCAACCTCTCCTCTAATTTCTTGTCTTGACCAATGTTTCCTTTTAGTATTTGAAGAAATAAGATCTCTTCTAACATCCAATGTGTCACTTTGTTTAGATGATATGTGCCTTAGAAAAGAATATGAAACATTTCTAAATATATGCATGGGATATAGCAAGTGGACACTCTTTAGATGCTCCCAATATGGGAGTTCATAAAAATCCTATTTCCTTTTCATCCTAATGGGAATTTTTTAAGCATAGGTATCAAAGAATCCAGGCTCCTCGAACATAGGTTCTCCATTTGAATCGATCATTTCTGCAATTTACTTATCCTTCTCTCTATAATATGCTCTAATATAGTCAAACGATCTCATTATTTCAAGCCTTTGGGTTCTCCTTGGTTTACCATTGAAAGAATACCTTGTTCTTTTATAAGGGTGGTAATGGGAGTAATACCTTAGAGTAGTTGTACATTGAATTTCATAGGTGGTTGGACCACTTAACCTTCACAGAAGGTCCACAACATTTACATCCATGATACCCTTTTGGTACAAGATCTGCAATGTTTTTTTATAGAAAAAAACGATTATGGTTTAGATTATAAAAGCAGTGGAGAAACCACTGAAAGAGATACAAAGTTTCGATTTATAAAATACCAAAGGAGGCTATGCCAACAGTTTCCAAAGCAACCATGCTCAATCAAACTAACATAATTACGTTCAAGAAGCTGCATAGGGCCTCACCGCTTAGGGAGGGAAAACTGAACATAAGTGAAGATTAACATAGAGTTCATTAATTGGTAGGGAGGAAGGGTGCAGAATAAAAAATTTCATTTGGTAAAATGGACCACTATCAAATGCCCAAAAAACAGAGGAGGCTTGGGCATAAGAGATCCAAAGCAAATGAATAAAGCGCTTGGAGCAAAACTTGTTTGGCGATTGGCTATTAGCAAGAAAGAATGGTGGAAAGAGGTAATAAGGAAAAAACACATCAAGAGGCCAAGATCCAAAATTTTGACTTGCTTTTGGGCTGGAAAGGGCACCTCTCTCTGGCTTTTGTGCAAATATTCTCTCAATTTGATTCAGTCCAAATACTACTGGATTCCAGGAAATGGAAAAAAGATTAAGATTTGGGAGAATAGTATATTGGGGCATCCTTCACTCTCCTCGCTCCCAGGGATGAGAGAGTTGTCTAAATGGGCACTTGACAATGACATCATTTCTCTCTTTGACCTCTCCTCTTGGAACCAGAAAGGTAGTTGGATTGGTTGGAGAGATTTCCATCCACTTAAGCATCTGGAGGATGCGAAGAATCTCCTCCTTTCTACCCTACAAGGAAAGGCATCGATAAGTAAATCCTCAAAGGACTCTCTTGGTTGGGGCAAAAATGGCACGTACACGGTCAAAGAAGGATATAAGAAGTTGTCTATGGAACCAAAAACAGATGAAAGCTTATGGAAAAAGGTCTGGCACTCGGACTGTATCCCTAAGGTAAATTCCTTCATTTGAATATTGATGCACAACAAATTGCTTACAGCCGAAAATCTCAGAAAAAGGGGGATTGCAGGCCCCTCTAGATGCGCTCTATGCAACTCTGATTTAGAAAATTCGATCCACATTTGTCTACAATGCAACATATCTTTGAAAGTTTGGAAGTCCATCCTTCCCCCCTGGCTCTCAGTTCATACCTCAAGTTTTCTTTGATAAGTTTCTTGTTAATTAGAACAAGTATTTCCATGGAAATATCAGTAAGAAACCCATTCCCAAGCGACTCTGGAACACCATTAAAAAGAATCTTTGCTAGTAGCTATGGTTAGCCAGAAATAAAGCAATTTTTAAAGGGGAGAAATTAGTTCCATCCTGAATAGCTTCGAAAACCGTGGGAATGATATCAGAAAAATATGCCTCGAAAGGGATTAGTTACCCAGAATCAGAAGACCTTTCAAAGTCTCTTTCTTCTTGGTGCAACACCTTTCTTAAAAGGAGCTCCCCTCAATCCAACTTTATTAACACTCGACCCAAATCTCTCATTAGCTCTCTTCCTTGGGATATAAGGAATACTTCTAGTGAGCTTTTGACACGGATTTAAGATCGAAATTCCTATGCCTTATTTTTTGATGGAACTTCAAAAGGCAATCCAGGGGTGGCAGGTGCGGGGGGGATCTTACTAGATCCTAGAGGACAAATGGAAAAAACCTTTGCTTGGGATTTGGGTCACAAGATGAATAACGAAGCCGAGTGGATGGCTCTTTTGCAAGGATTAGAACTTTTAGACACGATATATACCTCCAGGATAGCTGTCTTTGGAGACTCAAGATAAATCATATACAAAATGATCAATGGATACTACTCAGGATCCATCAAGTGCAGAAGTCTATATGACAGAATTACTCCCCTTATCTCAAATAAAATTGAGTTTTTCCATATCCTTCAAGAAAATAATGCTCTTGCAGACACTCTAGCTAATCTAGGGGCCTCCCTTCCCCAAGGTCATTATTGTTTCAACAGCTTAGACATAGGGCCTAAACCTATTCCCTAATGTCTCAAATGTTTTACCCCCCCTTGAGAACCCAACCTTCCTTAAGTGTCATCGTAATAAACCCTATGGATTATGGTTTCATCTACGTTCCTTCCCAAGGCGACGTGTGGCCTCCACCCACCTCCATCTCCTCCACGATCCCTCCTTTAATGAGACATCCTCTCCAGATTAATTGCTCGCCCAGAAGGCACGCTTCAAATCTTATCCCGCTATGTACCATGGCTTCTTCTCGAAGCTTGTTCTACCCTCCCACTCCTTTTGATAGCCTTAACCTCATTCATTCTCACGCTGTCTATTCAGAAGAAGCTCTGCTTGCTGTTATTTCTGGAGTTGACAAAGGCTTTGCTCAGGGGATCCCATGGGAGTCCTTACCTCTAATAAGGAGTTTCGTTAAGGAGAGACTTGCCCTTGCTACGTTTCTGAACTGCATTTGCTCATCCTGCAGCGTTGTTGGTTTGTCGTGGCGTTCAGCCTCAGGCCCTGCGACCAGTGATTTTTTGTCCAGACATTCTCTCTTCGAAGGTAACACTCTTGCTTTTGGTTGTAATTGCTCTGGTTGGAAGGAAGGTTCGATTGGAATGCTCTCTTGTCATGGTAGGAAAGACTATGACACCTTGCAGCAAGAAATATCTACCCTCATCTCTGTTTTCAATAATTTTCCTTCCAGATATAGTACTTTTTGCAGTGGGTAGGTTCACAATTTTTCAGGCTTTGTCAAGGTTATGCTTAACAAATTTTCAAGTCTAGACCTTGCTAGTCTTAGCTTCGATCAAGACCAGAGAATGGACTGTGCAAAGGAAAACACAGGCCTTACATACCTGAAGGCAAATATTCGGCGCTTATATGAAATGGTGGCTATAGGAATCATGGACAGTAGGGAGATGGCCAAAGAGGTAAAAAATCTGGTTGATGTGGTTGGATATACATCTTATCAGATTAGCAACCATGATGCTGGGATAGATGATAATGAAATGAATTTGAAGGAAATCATGGGGAAATTTGACCGCGTTCAAGAGGACCTTTAGCGTCTGGTGCAAATGAATCAAGGAATCCAAGCTCATGAAAACCTTCCAAGGGCAGCTCAACACATGGAGGAGGAATCTGTCACTCAGCCCCTGGGGCATCTAGGCAACCCTTAATGTGTTTGATAAATAGTTTATGTTGTTTTTAATATTAATTAATCAATAGTACATTCGATTATATACTACTTCTATATTTAATTGTAATGTAAGAACTCTGTTCGACATTTTAAGGTCCACTCTCTGGCCTAGTTTTGTCTATTTTTCTCATATCAGCAAGAACTCTACAGATGTTGTTTTTTGTAATGAATGGCTCTGCACTGCCTGTTTAATATTAACCCCTTTTTTAGTTTCTGTTAAAAAAAATATATAGAGTTCATTAATGTATAATGCAGTCGCCTTGTTAGCTGCTTGATCCACCTTGAAATTCAACTCACAGAGAATATGAAGGAACTCTAGTTGTCGAAATACAGAGAATTATTTTGAGCAGTCTGGATAGCCTTTAGTTTTGACATTGACTTGTTCCATTCATAGCCTGTATTATCAATCGAGATTCTCCAAGCACAATGGCTTCATCAACCAACATGGCTTCCAGTTGCTTAAGTCCTTGCCATAGACCATAAGCTTCAGCCGTGTTGTTTGTGTCATTTCCAATATTCTATTAATATTCAGTTTCAATGTTCCCTTCAAGGAAAATGATGACCCTTCCCCCTCCCACCACCCCTAGATTCCCTTTAGAAGCTCCATCAAATAAGAGTTTGAAGATTTTCTTCTCTTTCATCTAGATTTCAAACTAAGATTGATCCATTCTTATTTCCCAAACTTCCAATGACCGCTTAACCATAGTTGTGTCTAAATTAGAAATGTTTAAGGAGTGCAAGCAATTTACTTCGTCGGTCGAAAGTTTAGTCTTATTCTTAGGCAGCAAAAGATTCATAATATCTCCCATAAAGGCTTGCGTTTTAGTAGCGATTTGTTTTGGAGACCGGCCCTTGTCTTTGTAGATTCTTTGATTTCACTCAATACAGATATGCCAAAATATAACTTTAGGGAGCGTTAACCAACAATTTTTGAAGCCATCTTTTTTATCCAAGGTTCCCTGATATGTTCGATCCCAACTAACAAAACACTACAAAATATTTCCTGGCAGATCAGTATTTCCAAACCGGGGATGGATCAAGAGATCCCAAATGTTTCAGGTAAAGGGGCAATTTAAGAACAAATGTTGAATGGTTTCTTTGCTTTCATTGCAAAATGGGCAACGAAATGGACCAACAAAACCTCTTTTTTCTAGATTATCTCCTATTAGTATACTTCCATGCACTAGCGTCCAGCTAAACATGTCAATTTTGGGCAAACTTTTCACATTCCAAACTCTTTAATAGATCAACAGGTTGTTGGGCACATTTGGAAATGTAAAGAATGATGTGTAACCTTGCGTAGAGGTGTATTCCCTAGATTTATGACCCTAGTCGTGCCTATCTTTAACTCTTCTAGCCAATGGCGTTGATCCAGTTAAATGTTCAAGAAAAAGAGTCTTCTCTTCTTTGAGATCTATAGGGAATTCCAGGAGAGACCAACAAACCCATCGGTGGGGTGGGACGGGGTCCCATCTAGAAATATCCCAAAGATTGATTAAACCTTGACTATCCAACCAAAATTTGAAACATGGTAGAGAGAAGAGGCTTCCCTAGGATGGAGTCCTGCCAAATTCTTACGTGCTTACCACTACCAAGAATACAGAAGAGTTCTTCTTTGCACTGAGGCAGGGCTTTCTTGCAAAGAGAAAATATGGGAGAACCTTGCTTAATCATAGGCTCAGAATGCAAACACCATAACCTTTATCCTGAGAAATATTTATGTCTGAGCACTTGGCTACTCTAAGAAGGATTCATTTCAATAAAATTCCAGAGAAGTTTTGCACCCATCACCAAATTTTGGAATTTTAAATCTCTAATATGAATATCTCCTTCCAACCGAGGCAATTTGATTTTGTTTCAGCTGATTAGAGCAAATTCCTTTCCTACATTGTTTTTTCCTCCTTGCCAAAGGAAGGATCTCAACAAGCCTTCGATAGTGGTGAGAATTATGGAAGGAGGCAACATAATTGAACATTGATATAAAGGATAGCTATTTAGAACGACCTTTATCAATACCAATTTCCCTGCCAAGTTTACCCAAACCACTCCCCAAGCAAGGATTTTTTTCAATCACTGGGCTCTAATTAGAAGCTTTCAGTTTGCTTTTAAAAATTGGGACCCCCAAATATTTAAAGGAATCCCAGGTAGTTACTCCCTCAATTCCTAATATGCAAGAAATTCTAGACATCTCCTTGGATTTATATTCCAACTGTAAATCAAAATCTTTCTTAGATTTATCTTGTTGCCATATGCTTGGCAGTAGGATTCCAATTCAGACTTGAGTCTTCTCGCTATAACATGACTGAAGCCTCCTAAAAAAATAATGTCATATGCAAATTGTGCATGATTTATGTCTTTAGTTCCATCGACCATTTTGATTCCAATTAAATCTTGATCCTTCCTAGCTTGTTTGATTTGAAGGCTAAGCACCGAATCTTGGATTGCATAAATTAATGGAGAGAGTGGGAAACCTTGCCTAAGGGCTCAAGAGGATTGAAAGAAAGTTTCAGCTCTTCCATTGATGAGGGGAATAATCCAAGGATCACTTATATAAGATTTGACCCAATGAATGAAGCTTGGATCAAACCCAAAACTTAGCATCACCTGAAAAAGAAAGGAGTGACAAACTATATCAAACGCATTAGCTAAATCTATGTTCACCACCATCCCTTTTTCACGGTTCTTTAGAATGGAATGGATTGCCTCTTGAACCAATATGACACTATCCCAAATTTTCTTGCCTTTAATGAAACCTCCTTGATTCTCAGGACTGATACATTGTAGGATGCGTTTTAATCTCTTAGCCATGATTTTCGTGATTATCTTGTAGCCAATGTTACATAATGAGATGGGTCGAAATCTGTCAAAAGAAACAACATATTTTTCTTTGGGGATAAGGGCTAGAAACGTTGAGTTTGTGCTTCCTCTGATTTTTTCAGTGCTAAGATTTTAACACCATTTTAAATAAATCCTTATGCACAGTTTCCCAACACACCTTAATGAACATTGTGTTGAATCTGTCTCGACATGGTGCCTTATCTTCTTCCATTTCCTCCACGATTGATTTTAGTTCTTCAATCGTGATCCTTTGCATAAGGAAGTTATTATCCTTTCTCTTGACCAGCCTAAGCTTAGGATCCGATGGATTGGTAACTGGTTCTGCGAAATAGATAGCATTAAAATGACGAGAAGCTTCCATTTTTATTTTACCAAAGTATTGGATAAATTGGCATTGAGAGTGAATATGTTGTATTGTTTTATAATTCTTCCTCGCCTCTGCATGTTTATGAAAACATCCAGTATTCTAGTTGTTGGATTTAAGCCAGATACATCTTGATTTTTGTCTCCAAAATTATTCCTCGTGCCTACAAACAGCATGTAACTCTTGATGGAGAGTTACTTCCTTTTCTAAATCTTCCTTTGACATATGGGTTGCCTCCATGGAAAGCTAATGAGCCTCTAAAGTTAGCAGGGATTTTGATCTTCTTTGATCCAGAGACGCTATAGATTTGGCCCACAACTTGAGCGCCCTTTTAACTCTTCTCAACTTTCCTTCCCAAACCTAAAAGGGTGAACCCGAGATAGGAGCTGACCAAGTTTCAGAAATAATTCCCAATAAATATTTATGAGAGGTCCATAGAGGACTAAAGAAAAACAGAATAGGACTAAGATTCTGGTCTTTTCTAATCTCTAATAGGATAGGATTATGATCTGAACCCCCAAAAGGTAGGATTTTGGAGGAAGAATTCAGTCCAAGAAGAAGAAAGGAGTCTTGGATCAAATATCTATCAATTCTGGCAGTTATATGCCCTAGGCCTAGCCTCCTGTTAGTCCAGGTAAACTTCCCCTTAGATGGGATGACATCAGATAGGTCCCATTCTAAGATAAGCTCATCAAATTTCTCCCTTATGAGATCTCTAACCAAAGACCCTCTTCTTTTTTTAGCTTCATTCAAAATGACATTTAGATCACCGACAAGAATGACATTATCCAATGAATCATTGCTCCTTTCATCCCTCAAGAGATTCCATCAATCTTTTTTTTCCAGCTTACAGGGAAGGGACATAAATATTAAAGAGACTAACCTGAGTATTAGAGTCTTTATGCAATAGCTTAGTGGGAATCCAATGGATGCAGTGCTTGTATTCAGTTAACTCAAATTTCTGAACATCCCATAATGTTCCAATTCCTCTAGAGGCTCCCCTAAAACTGACTGCGAGTCCTCCTTCTTTTTTCCAAAATTTTTCACTTGGTTGGAAAAATGCATCTTTCTCCATCTTTGTCTCCTAGATCAATAAAATGTATGGGTGGGATAATATGATCACATATTTCAAAGCTTCTTCCTTAACTTTACTACCCATACCTCTACAGTTCCAAGAGAGGACCTTCATTACTTACTCTTGGTAGAGGAGGGAACCCCTTTTTGGGATTGCCCATGTTGACGAGTATTTTTGGGGTTTCAAAGAAGTTTTTCCAAGGTTTGCTGAGAACCTTGGAGTTTTTCCTTGTATGTGGTTTGTTCCCTTACTTATTTAAATGATTTTCTTCCTCTTGATTTCTTCTTACCAGGTGTAACCATCTCGATTTCCCCTTCCACTTCTTCCCCTTCATCAGTATCAAATTCCTCTTCTGAATTTTCCTGATTTCCTCCTTCCTTTACCACCTCTCCTCTTGAATTTGAATGAACCAATGGGGCATTGTCTTTCTCATACTGATAAGTTGGGATAACTTCTTTGTCTGCTTCTTTATTCTTACTAGTGCTGGAATCCTCTACATTAACCAGAGGTCCATAACTAATCTCCTTGGCCTTCCGAAGTTCTGGATTTACCTCCGAATGGGGTTTTCCTCGACACATTCTTTTTCACCTCTTTTCTTTGTGCTTTCCTGCCCTTTTGATTTGAATTGATTTTCTTTACTACTTTCCACCCTCCTCCTTTTCTTTTTGGGCTTCCTGCTTTTGAGGGCAGTTACAAAGAAAATGCATGTATTCATGACAACCTCTACGCTTGAATGGCAGTTGTTCATAATCCATCTTTTGAAAATCATACCAAGTTCCAACTATAAGCTTGATAGCCTCCTATAAACCAGCTTCTAGATCCACCTCCACACAAATCTGGGCACATGCATACTGGTATTTAGGGCTTGTCATGTCAATAAATCTTCCCAAAGCGTTTTCGATTGCTTTAAGCGATTTTGGATTCCAGCAGTGCATTGGCAGGTTTGGTAGCCTAACCCAAACTGGGACGGCTTTGGGAATATCTGCCTCAGGTCGAAATCCGATGTCCATCTATTTAGATAGAGACCTTGAGGCCCCTTGAAATAGGGACCATTTCAAAAGATTAGATCCCTATCTACCTTAGACTCAAAGTCAAATAAGAAATAACCTCAACCTACTGAGTATGATGCTACGTTTTGGGTGATCAGAGACCTCTAGTTCCTCTGAACCTAGCTCTCAGTGGATTTTGGGGATGGCCATAGGCCGATGAACTACCCTATTAGAGCACAATATACCAAAGAGAGAGCGACACAGATGGTATCGTTCGGCATAGGGAAACAACAGGTACATCCTCAATCCACTTGACAAACTTCGGGGGGGATCCATTGGAAACTTTCTTGCTCTGCGATGAAACTAATCGCATGAACACTTCTATATTCAAAGTAAAGGGCGGCCCTGATCCACCCTTATTAGCTGCCATAGGGGACCTGCAATACCATCACGAACTACAAACTCACAGGATCGAAGCCTGAACGAGAGGTTCTAATAGGTCCACCTATGATCCAGAGATCGACCAACCGACGTCGATGCTCGAATGCAACGATCTGGTGTGCCTACCATGAGCATGCAGCCGATTTCTTGATTGCAACTGGTTTAGTGTCTATTGTATAAAAAAAAAAATCACAAGATATGCAATATTATTGTATGCATAGCACGTTAGCATTGAACAAGATAGCCACGCCGAATTAACTATGCCAAAAAATATTGTTATGAATATAAACAAATCAATCAACATGTTTACCAAATCAAAATCCTAAACTTGGGAAATCATGTCTGTTGTATGCACATATGACATATAACATAAAAATCCTCTATATTAGGATGAGTCTTTATACATCATATACATGTATCCCTTACCATAATTTCTTTAATTCATTGATCAATGGTTGTTGGTAAATATTCATATTCTTCACTTGTCTTCTACCATGGACTATATGCGCTAACATAAGATGTTCGTTATTCACAGACAAAGGGGGATACTATTATTGATCACTACTACTAACCAAACATAATAGTTGGTGTTTGGAGGGAATATGGGTTAACAACATCCATGTCTACGCTTAATCAAAGGATTTGTACTTCATCCTTGAATTTATTGGTTCATGTATTCTCTATATGCTTCATGACTATTGAATATGTTGAGATTCACATTACTCCTAACTCACTCCTATGTGAGGCATGTCGTCCCTGCAACATAGCTAATTATTTGCAATGAAAAGGCCTTTGAATCCTTGGGAGGACCATGCCACAACATATTATGAGAAGGACCATGTGCTTTACCCTTGTTTGTTTATATATGGTACTTTCCATGCCCACATTTCAGACATATCTCTTTGTCTAAATATTCACCACTATATAGAATACAATCATTGAAGCATGCATGATATGATATGTGCTCAACACCCAACATTTTCAATATTTGCTTTACCTCTTTGCAACTGTTGGGCAAGACATTATCACTTAGAATTACCTTATCTTTGAATAACCAACAATAATCGGGAAATAAAAATGTATAAGGTCATTTAACGTTCATAAAATCAACATTTTTCAATGTTGATTGTGTCAATATAAATCAAATTATAAGGGACTTGATGGTCAGTTGTCTCAAAAGCACTAAGAAACACACATTTGACATGCCATAAATTACTTTCAAGTTGTATAATATCATTGGTGTATATAGTTGGGTATACTTTGACCGGCCGGGTCCTACTAGAGGGGTGGTGGAAGTAGAGTTTCAAGATTCTGAATAAGGTATCAATGATATGAGCATCATCCCCTAGTTCATTGTCTTGGAAGGCATATAACAACATTGCCTCCATGGCACTCATATCCCACAATAAATCATCCATACTAGCCTTTATTTCATTGTCTTCATTGCTAATATGTGAAGAACTAATGTTACAATACACATTCCTATTTGGTAAATATGGATGTAGCGTTAATTGAATAGGTGGTTGATTCAATCGTGCTTGGTATGCTTCCTCTTCGAGTTGCGCTCTTTTTGTAGCCTTCTCTCAATTTTACATTATAGAGGGGTGCAATGGAATATGGTAAATAGGTTGATCATCATCACAATCCCAATTTCAAAAATATTGAACTTTTCATTGATGACATTAGTAACCATAATGCAATTGGTTTGTTCAAACATTAAACCAAACAATTATTATAGAGGCATGGGAATTTTTTCCAATAGTAAATGTTGAAATGAAAGATTTTTTAAAACAAATGTTCAAATCGGTTAATCATATTTACATTAATCCCATTGAAAAAAAATTACAATGAATCAATGATTTTTATCTTATGCTCCAAGGGGACATCTAAAGGTAGTCCCAATGCAAGGCATCTTTGATGAGTGATTGATGGTCTATGGAAGTTATAGTTTATTAGCAAATCACCGTCACTAGGAGACAAACTAATATTGCATTCACAAAAACAAATATAGACGCTTTCCTTGTCATTGAACTGTTCCTTAAATGAACAATTTGCAGAAAATAATGAGCAGCTATAGTTATTTATGAACCCTGCAATGTTCCCATGAGTGTGTGGACAACCATCAATATAACATGTTCTTCTTGTTAAAGTTCGAGAAGCATAACCATTCATTCACATAATATATATGGAAATGTTATGTTTGTATTTAATAATATTGAAGTAATCAAACTAACAATAAAGAGGACCACAAAATGGCATAAGTGATACTGAATCTTTGAGGGAAACGAGTACATGTGAAAGGATAAACAACCCAATATTTGCAGCATCTATCTTAGACTTGGAAATCATAAAATTATTACCACAAAATGAGAACTTGGTTTGAAGATTGAGCACATGTAGAGAAGATGACCAAGCGCCATACAAAGCATGGTTGTAACAAGTTTGGTATTTACTCACAATTTCAGAAGAAGAGAGAAGCCATCACTACCCTCCAACAAATGAACCAGCCTTAATGTGTACTTGGACTTTTTTCTCTCAACTCATACAAATTTTTGGATCTCCTAGTAGAGATGTTTTGGGTGGTATTGATATCATACTTTGGATCACTAGAAATTTAAGTTGACTGGAAAAAAGTAGAGGGATTAGTCAATTTATGACAAAACATAGTTGTTTTGACTTCCAACTTTTCAAAAAATGAGAATATGGAAGCGTTCCTATGTGTATTTTCTATATCACCTATTGTATTTTTATTGTATTAGGAGGTATTAGACCAACAACACAGGGTAATCGAATGGGTGAGTGTGACACATTGAGGGTTCCCATTTAACACTTGACATTTTGAACAACCAAATACTACTAAGGTATCATAAAAGAGATCGAACCCATGATGAATTACCATGAATAATGAGGTATTATGGGTGGAAGATGTCATATTACAATTAGTGGGGTAAAGTGATTGCCCATTTTCATCAACCAACTACTTGGAATATCTTGCTCTTGATAAGAGCTTACGACATTTTTCAACAAGTGAAATATCTTGTGCATCCAGCGATCTTGGATCATAAACTTGCAAAATTGAATGCATTGTTATTTAGATTCACATGGATAAATAACATAAATTCAATTAAATAATCAAAATATAAAAACATTCTAAACTTACTGGAGATGGAAAGGGAGGACTTGACGAACTTTGAACAATGTGGAATGACCTAGAATTTGGAGTATTTCCCGTTTGATATTACAACTTTTCATCCCTGCATTTGAACCAAATCAACAATCAATAGGTGTCCACATTCCTAAAATAAATTTCAGGAGCCATATCACAGTCTAACTTTCAATATAGTTTTAAAACTTTTTTTTTATAAACATAGTGAGTTTGAGTAGCTTATGTATACAATGAAGTATTGTAATTGATATGGTTGTATCATAAAAGAGCATTTGTGATGAATATACTATTTTAAGGTCAAACATACATTCTTAGGGATTTTTTACTCATTTGGTGTGCTTTAATAAACATAGAGCACGATAATTAACTAATAGAACCAAATTTTTTGAATTGTGTGAGCTTGCTACGTGAGCATGCGAGTAAGTGTTGAGGTCTCTGAGAGCGAGCAGAGGTATTGATCTGCTACCTCTGCACGTAGATCATGCATGCAAATTGCAGGGGACTTTCAGATCTGGTATGAAGGCAACACTTTGCATTCAGGCAACCTTCTGTTAGTGTGGAGAGCAGCTTTCTGTTTAGCATGCAGAGAGCCTTGTGATTTAACTGGGAAAGGATAGATCCACCTCCAGACCTAAGGCCGAAAGAACATCAGATATTGTTAGATGAAGCATTCAAGAAACTGGTGGCTACCACCTCTTCTTCAACTATGATCACCCAGGAATCTAGTGATGTAAACTTTGTGAAGCGAGCAACCGCTCCTAGGATCCAGATCACGTTAGCAGCTTCAAGATTAAAATCCCTAGCTCTGAGCGAGAAAGGGATGATAGGTCAGTTCACAGGCATCTGGCCTTCACCAAATTCTATGGAGGTTTGGATTAACAAGAACTAGATGCCCTTGATATCGGGGGGGCTGCAACACTGCTTTTTTGGAAAGGGTTTCTTCTCCTTCTTATTTGAAAGCAAAGCTAACAGAGATATGATCTTCAGGAGCGCCCCCTACCTCATGGGTCCATGTGGTTTGTATCTAAACCGATGGAGCCTTTCATTTGACCCAAAAAAGGACGTGCCTTCTACAGTCCCGGTCTGGGTCCATCTCCCTCACCTGCCCCTGCACTGCTAGAATAACGAGACACTGCAAGCAATAGGAAACTCTCTCGGTAACAACATTAACAAAGCAGAATCAAAGGGCTCCTTGTTAAGGGTCCGTGTTAAAGTAGATATGGAGAAAGGCCTGCCATAGGCAACAAATTTACTCATGGGCGGATGGGAACACATGCAAAAAGTGGACTACGAGCAACTACCATTTAAATGCAAGAAGTTCCACGAGTACGACCACTTTGTTAAAAATTGTCCTAAGATGATTCAAGAGACACAGGAAAAAAACCAAGAGGAAGGCTGGCAACACTTAAAGAGGGGAAGGAAAAACCCCCTTGCAGCAAGTGAGATGCAGCAAATGAGCAGTAAGGAAAAGCCTGCAGAAGCAGAAAAATCCCTGGTAAGCAACTAGTACGAGGCATTGGTTCTTGAAGAAGGTGAAATCCCCCCTCTGGAAGTGGTAATGGTTGAAGTAGAGGAAGAGGAAACCCATCCAAACACGAGTATCCCCCCCATTTCTCCCAGAAACAAAAGAAGTGAAAGGGCTCCAGAAGGGTAATCAACACCAGGGGGAACCTGGGGAGAGATGGTCAAAAACAGCAAAGTCACACTGCAAGGATTCTCCCCAGAGAGATCACCTTCACAGGGATCACAGGAAACACAAGAAGTAGTTTTGCAGTCAGCCACAAGAGGAAGGAAGTCACAAAGGCAGCTAAGAGAGCAAGAAGTGGAAAGAGAGATGGAGCTAGGAAGGCAAAGAAGTCTTGAGGAAATGAGGCTTCTTCAGAACCCCAAAATTCAGGGAGGGGTAAGAGCAGACGACAGATCCAGAGCAGGATCTCAAGCAGGTAAGAAATGTTGAAAACCGTCTCTTAGAACTGCAGGGGTCTGGGAGGCTTAAGCAAGGTAGACGCAATAAAGGATATTATCAAATATGAGAAGCCAGACATACTGCTACTCCAAGAGACAAAAATTCCAGACGTGGAGGCCATGGCACTCTCATGTCGATTCTGGAAAAACAACAAAGGGAAGGCCATAAGTTCAAAAGGAGCGTTAGGGGGAATAGCCACCATTTTCTCCAGCAAATTATTGGTTAACTTTATCAAACAAAGCCATCATTGGCTCTTGCTAGAAATTCAGGAAGAAGGAAACTGATCCTCACTATACATCTGTAATGTATACGGGCCAACTCACTACAAGGACAAGATAACATTTTGGGAAGATCTTAACAATCTCAAGGAAGAGATGTGTGGGAAAGATCTTATCATAGCCGGGGATTTCAACACTACTAGGTCACAGGGAGAGAAGCGAGGGAGCACGAAGGTCAGGGACCCCTTTGGTGAGAAGATGGAGGATTTGATGGTGGATTTGGATCTGCTAGATATTCCTCTAAGGAACGGGAAGTACACTTGGAACAACAGAAGAGTCAGAATTGGGCACTTTGCAGCAAGGCCGAACAGATTTCTGGTAAGTTCCACTTTCTTGTAGAAAGATCTCCTCCCTACCTCTTTTGCTCTACCTTCAACAATATCACATCACAAACCTTTGGCGTTGATATTATCCCCACCTGTAAATATTAGGCCCATCCCCTTTAGATTTAATCTGATCTAGTTGCATGATATGAAAATAATGGAGCTAATACAAAGGGAGTGGAACACCCATCACTTCGGATCCCCCAGTTACATTTGGGAGTCCAAGCTAAGAGCAATGAAAGCTGCCGTAAAGAAATGGGCAAAGGAAGGCTTTGTGGATCCTATCAAACAAAAAATCAGTTTACAAAGGGATTTAGCAACTCTGCAAAGCAGGATGGAGGTGGAAGAAGTGTCCATAAAGCATCTGAAATAGGATAAAGATCTCGATCTGAGAATACTAAAGGTTGTAAGGCAGATCGAAGAGGGATGGAGAATCAAATCCAGACAGAAATGGTTAAAGGGTGGAGACAACTGTTGATTGCATGGGCAGACCCGGGTTTACTATAATCAACCAACAACACCCCTAGCTCACTGACCCTTTCGGCGAGAGGCCCCACAGCGGCCTGAAGTCTCACCCAAAGTGATTCTAATGGGTTGGCCAAGGACTCAAGCGTCTTGGACCAGGTTCCGTGGCAATCCTACTGGTGGCTCGCAACTCTCCTAGCTGCGAGATCTCTTTCCTGCGCGCCGCGCGATCTTCCGCTCGCGATGCGCGATCTATTCCCCACTCGTGGCCCTTCTAGCCACGACGTCTCTACCCTTGCGCACGTCGTGTGGATTCTTCTCCCGTCCCACAACTTCCTCCTTTCACAATATTCCCAATCTCACCGCATCGTCACGCCCCGTGCGACATGCAACTCCTGCTCAACACTAAGTCCTCAACCTACGGTATCGCGCACCGCAGCTCCTCTGCCGATGCGGTATCGCCTTCTTGCGATACCCTCCTCCCGTGGCTTAGTGCACTTAGCGTTGTTCGTGTCGACGCGCAAGACCTGATACCCAGACTGTCTTACTATGATTAATTAACTATCTAAGGCAAGCATAAATAAGTCCTTATACGGCGTGCCAATGATTTCAACTTATATTTATCTTCCTGTAGTGCTGTAACTAAATAACTCGTTCATACATTAACTGTAAACAAATTGCATAACTTAACTGATGGATGCAACAAATAAACACAATACGCAAATCAATCACAGAACACGGGATTTTAATGTGGTTCGCCCCCAAGATGGGAGTTACATCCACAGAACTGTGCTTCTCTATTATAGCTTAAGGGAAGGCAAACACAGTTCTGCTGCACGTCACATGCAGCTCAAGATCTTCTCTCTTAGATCTTTCTTCACTACCTTTATGTTGTCGCTCTTACAACATACTCTTCCCTCTCAGTCGATCCCTGCGGATCATTACATGCATACTCTATAAGCCAACTACTGGTTTCAGTAAGATTGCTACCGCTAAGACCAGAACCAGAGCTCGGCTTTTACAACAGTCTACTTATGCTTATTGCCTATTTCAATCACGACTGTCTAACTATCTAACCAACCCTTTACAATACAAAATTACATCCTTTTATAGGCAACCCGAAGGTCTTGCTTTTACAACACTGTGGGCATGTCCCAACAGTAACCCAAACCCTAATTAGTGACAGTCAGTCCTCTCTGTCCTTGAGGTAACCGCTTCCCATCACACCACAGCTCTCTGCAGTCTTCCATGCTTCCCGGCACTGACCATGGGTACTATGCGCCGCTTCTCTTTTCTGTCCTTCGTCTTCAATGCTTGAGCCTCGTTGCTCCTTCTTCTTTATGAGGGTCGCTGAGCCCTCCTGTCTTTCGCCGCTGCCTTCAATGCAGTGGGTGAGCTCTCCCTTCTCGGCCGCTCAGGTACCATTGCCTTTCTTTGACTTTCCTATCTAAAAAAGTCATGGTTTCCGGCTCTGCTCTGCAGCTGGAACCGTGCTACGACGTCGTAGCTCTGTCTTATCTTCCTTTCACCAAAACTTGTCTCTCCGATAAACTTAGCAGCTTCTTCTGTAGCTGTGGGACCCTACTCCAACAGTCCCCTAACACTTACTCGTGGCTCGCCCTCGAGCCACTATCAGCGGGCTTCTCCTGCCGTAGCTTCTCCTTCGCCTTCTGCGAAGTGCGCTGTAGCTTGTCCCGAAGTCCTGCAACTTCGTTCTTCATTACCTCGACACATTCTCTTGGAATTTCGGTAACTTAGTTCGCTGGGCTCTCTTATCCTTTCTGCCCATAGTCACGGTTTCTCTTTCTTCACTCGTTCTCCTTTGAGAATGCTCTAGTGTTTGAGAAGTGCTCCACAGATATCCTTTCCTTTTTATCTGGGTTAGAACTTTTATCACAAGGAAAATCTGTATCTTCCATCCTTCTCAAACATTTCATTCAGTCTGGAGCCTTGTGTATGGAAGAGAAGCAAACCATGAGCTCCGGTCCGAGAACAAGCCTTTGTCCTCGTTCTGGAAGTCTCCCCTCCGCTGGGTTTGCAGTCCTCTTCCACTTCTCTTCTCTTCGAAGTGCTCGAGGTCCAAATGCTGCCTCTGATCCTCAGGTTTCTGTTTCAGTACCTCCGCAATCTTTCGTGTTTCTCTTAGCTGATCAGATAGGTCAGCGACTTTCTCCCGTTGCTTTCTTTTTCTGATTTTTACTTTCTTTCTGACAGGAGATTTCCTCTCATTCTTCTGCTCTGCTTTCTTATCTTCAATGATCGGATCAGCGTTCTTCTTTTCCTTAGCAGAGATTTTGGTAACAACTTCTACTTCAGACGCTTGACTATTCTTCCTTGGTGGCTGTCTGTCCTGTGATGTCTCTAATTTCACAACCTTGGGTGGTGTCGCCATGGAGAACGCATGGCCAGTACGTTCTTTCCAAACTTTGCTTCTATAGGTTCATCCTCAGTCAGAATCCGCTTGGCTCAATACTCTGGGCGTGCAGTGGCTTGAACTCTGGAAGTCACTATACTCTGTAACTTAATTGGCTCTGCACAGGGGACACTTAGCACTGCCCTGTATAGCTTTCGAGATTTGGCAACTATACCCTTCCTACTTGAAGGATGTCTGCTTTTATGACGAAGGCATACTACTGGACGCAACGGTCATCCTGGGTCAAACCCTTTGGTCATCATAATTACCTGGACGAGACCCTACCCATCATTTTGATCTGCCATAATTGCTGAGATCTGATCACGTGTCCCTCAAAGCGTGCGTATCCA
>LPNX011206838.1:0-56048 GCA_001517045.1 Pseudotsuga menziesii | reverse complement strand
ACTAGGACTCTGTTGTCTAATACTGTCTGAACTGTCTTCAAATACAGGAGAGCTAAAATCTACTTTATACTTCTTTCCACTACGTGTTCGTCCAATGTCGTCANTATTCCCAATCTCACCGCATCGCCGCGCCCCGTGCGACACGCAACTCCTGCTCAACACTAAGTCCTCAACCTACGGTATCGCGCACCGCAGCTCCTCTGCCGATGCGGTATCGCCTTCTTGCGATACCCTCCTCCCGCGGCTTAGCGCACTTAGCGTTGTTCGTGTCGACGCGCAAGACCTGATACCTAGACTGTCTTACTGTGATTAATTAACTATCTAAGGCAAGCATAAATAAGTCCTTATACGACATGCCAAGGATTTCAACTTATATTTATCTTCCTGTAGTGCTGTAACTAAATAACTCATTCATACATTAACTGTAAACAAATTGCATAACTTAACTGATGGATGCAGCAAATAAACACAATACGCAAATCAATCACAGAACACGGGATTTTAACATGGTTCGCCCCCAGGATGGGAGTTACGTCCACAGAACTGTGCTTCTCTATTATAGCTTAAGGGAAGGCAAACACAGTTCTGCTGCACGTCACATGCAGCTCAAGATCTTCTCTCTTAGATCTTTCTTCACTACCTTTATGTTGTCGCTCTTACAACATACTCTTCCCTCTCAGTCGATCCCTGCGGATCGTTACATGCATACTTTATAAGCCAGCTACTGGTTTTAGTAAGATTACTACCGCTAAGACTAGAACCAGAGCTCGGCTTTTACAACAGTCTGCTTATCCTTATTGCCTATTTCAATCACGATTGTCTAACTATCTAACCAACCCTTTACAATACAAAATTACATCCTTTTATAAGCAGCCCGAAGGTCTTGCTTTTACAACACTGTGGGCCTGTTCCAACAGTAACCCAAACCCTAATTAGTGACAGTCGGTCCTCTCTGTCCTTGAGGTAGCCGCTTCCCGTCACACCACAGCTCTCTGCAGTCTTCCATGCTTCCCGGCACTGACCATGGGTACTATGCGCCGCTTCTCTTTTCTGTCCTTCGTCTTCAATGCTTGAGCCTCGTTCCTCCTTCTTCTTTATGAGGGTCGCTGAACCCTCCTGTCTTCCACCGCTGCCTTCAATGCAGTGGGTGAGCTCTCCCTTCTCGGCCGCTCAGGTACCGTTGCCTTTCTTTGACTTTCCTATCTCAAAAAGTCATGGTTTCCGGCTCTGCTCTGCAGCTGGAACCGTGCTACAGCGTCGTAGCTCCGTCTTATCTTCTTTCCGCCAAAACTTGTCTCTCTGCTAAACTTAGCAGCTTCTTCTGTAGCTGCAGGACCCTACTCCAACAACAACAACATCGAGTATTTCCATAAGCAAGCCAAGGTGCAACAAAGCTTCAATTCCATCAAGGAGTTGAAGGGTAAACAAGAGAACAGGATCACGGGGCAAGAAGAGCTCAAAGATCATGCCTTCACTCATTATCAAGAACTGTATGAAGACACAGGCGAGATAGATTCGAAGGTGCAACTGGAATTACTCCATGGTGTTCCCTCGATCATCTCAGATGCAGCTAACAAGGAGTTGGCAAATCCCATCATGGAGCACAAGATAAGAAATGAAATCTGGTCACTCCATGCTGACAAAGCACCGGGGCTAGATGGCTTGACTATTAATTTTTATAGAGCAGCTTGGAATATAATAAAATAAGATCTGAAGAAGATGCTCAAGTGGACAAGGAAAAAATATAAGATTGGTGGGGCTACTAACTCATCTTTCTTGGCTTTGATACCTAAAGAAAAGAACCCTTCAACACTGGAAAGATTCAGACCAGTCTCCTTATGCAACACCTCGTACAAAATTCTGTCAAAAATTTTGGCCACAAGAATGAAAGACATCATGGGCCGCCTCATCTCAAATTCTCAAGGAGGATTTGTAGTAGGGCATCGGATCCTAAATAACATCATCATTGTACAAGCATCAATTCACTCTAGCGTGGAAAGGAAGCAACAAGGTATGGGCATTAAACTGGATGTGGCAAATGCATTTGATAGGGTAAATCATTTTTTGTTTGTTTGAAGTTATGTCTAAGTTTGGTTTGCCCGGAAGATTTGTAAGGTGGGTCAAAGCCTGTATAAGCAGGCCTTGGATTGCACCTTTAGTTATCGACAGACTTTCTAAGTTTTTCCAAGAAACCAGGGGGCTATGAAAAGGCTGTTTGATGTCCCCTTTCCTCTATCTTTTAGTGGCTGAAGCCATGAGCAAAAGCTACAACTCTTGCAAAAGTCTGGCAATCTTAGAGGCTTGGAGATAGCCAGAGGTGTGAAAGCTTCCAACCATGCGCAGTTCACAGATGATACCATTCTTCTCGGAGGTGCTTCCATCACAATTGCATGAAGATTCAACTCAGCCCCGTCCACCTTCCTCAAAGCAACTGATGGAAAAATAAATTCAGCCAAATCCAAAGTCTATGGTTGGAATTGCACCCCTGGAACGATGGCAAAGATAGCAAGAATCCTTGGCTTTGAAGGGGTTGCAGTCTAGAATTCCTTCAATTACCTAGGGATTCCAATTTTCAAAGGGAAAATAAGGATGGTTGATTGGCAAGGGATGATAGAGAAGATCAAGAACAAAATCAAATCCTGGGGGGAAGGGTGGCTAAATCTGGCTGGTAAGCTCACTCTTATCAATTCCATCCTCTCTGCATATCCTATCTACTCTTGTTTGATCTCTATTGCACCAAAAAAAATTACGAAGGATCTCGAAAGAGAATTTAGAAGGTTCCTGTGGTAAGGAGGTAACACTGACAATAATAAAAAAAAAATTAACTTGGTAAATTGGGAGACGGTCTGCAAACCCAAAATTCATGGAGGCACTGGTGTAAAAGATCTAATGAAGATGAATTTAGCTCTCGAAGTTAAAATCCTATGGAGAGTAGTGACTGGAAAAGACGCATGGTGGAAAAAAATACCGCAAAAGAAATACCTGTCCGACAACAGAAGGAGATGCTTGGACAACATTTGGACGAGCAATAGAGGATCACCGATCTGGGAAATTTGCAAAAACGCAGCTCATTTAATAACAAAGAATCTAAAGTGGAGCCCTAGAAATGATAAGGAGATAAAAATCTAGATAGACCACTATGCGCCAGTCTCACTAGAGGTGTTAGCGCAAGCATTTCCTAAGTTACGGCAGAAATTAGAGGAATTGAACATGAATTCATTATTCGATCTGTCTGAATGGTCGATTAATGGGAGATGGACGGGGTGGATTGAGCTGGAGGATGATCACCTCGGTGCAGAATTCCTTGCACTCATCACAGTGTTTCCAACACCAGTGCATCGTGAGCTGAAGGATGCAAGACGTTGGGGGAATTCTGAAGGTTACATAGTGAAGGCAGGATACAAAGCAATTGACGAGGATTATAACACAAATAGTAATGAAGGGAAATGGAAGAAGATCTGGTGTAAGGATGGTCTACCCAAGATCAATGTTTTTTGATGGATACTTGGCCATCGCAAAGTTTTAACAGCTGATAATTTGAGAAAAAGAGGAGTGGAAGGATCGTTGAGATGCATACTCTGCAATGAGTTTGAAGAATCCCTTTAGCACCTTTTTTTAGAGTGTAAATTCTCCAGGGAAGTGTGGCACCATGCCTACAAGGAGCTGAATTCAACAAACTGGGATGATCTCTTTGCAAGATGGAACGACTGCTATCATGGTTCATTCCTCAACAAGCCAGATTTCGTGAGAGCTTGGGCATCTCTTCCTAGATATATATGTTGGAAGATCTGGAGAGCAAGAAACAAGGAAATATTTGAGGGGGAAAAGAGCAGCCTATGCAAAGTTGTTGTAGCTGCCAAAGCACTCTGGGTGGAAGCTTTATGCACAAAGGGAATGAGCAGCATCAGGAAGGAAGCATTAACGGTTGAAGAAAGAGACTGGGTCTTTGAAATGCTTGCTCTTCCGTCATACCAGCCTTGGATTATTCAAAAAAAAAATTAAAACCTTGCAATCTTAGCAAATCATAATGAATTCAGAAGGCTTCAAATGTTGGTGGAAGAAACTGGGTTGCAGCTCATTATTCTTCGATGGCACCTCAAAGGGAAATCCAAGCATGGCAGGAGTGGGGGGAGTATATTTAAATTCGAAAGGTACTAAGTTGAAAGAGTACGCATGGGGAATCAACAAAAAGACCAACAATGGGGTTGAATGGTTAGCTTTAATAAAAGGACTGGAGCTGGCAAGGAAAGAAGGCATAGAGGAATTGGTGGTCTTTAGAGATTCGTGTATGGTTATTGGAGAGGCAAGGAATCTAGTAAGTAATAGAAAGAGTCCAATAACCAAAACACGCCAGCTTTTAAAATGCATGGCAAGTGAATTTAAAGCCATCAATTTCCTTCACATTTTGAGAGAAAATAACTCACATGCGATAGGTTGGCCAACCAGGGAGTGGATCTAGAGTGCGGAAGCCTTTTATGTGATCAATGGGATCAAGAAAGGAATTGGATTCCTTTATAGCGAACCATATCATTTGTATGCTATGTTTTTATATCCTTTTTCTTGGGAAGTTTATTAGTAGTTTCAGCTCTCATAGAATAGGAATTGGAGATGATAAAGAGAGATTGGAAAAAGAAGCACAAGGTGGAGTGGATCTGTTCCTCCTTTGGGAGAAGACGGTATCCAGACTATTGTAATTATTGATTATCCTTTTTTTATTATACAAAGCTCCTGAACCGTTTTAAAAAAAAAAAAACATAGAGCACCAATGCATCTTAAATAATTAAACACACTAATACGTAACAAATATATATGCACTAGGAAATATCCACTATGTTTGATAGTGGATATTTATATATACTCTTTTCAATATTATCACCATCAGTGTGCTTATTATATTATATTGAATCAGTGCACTCATATCTTTAATATTCCGTAGTGAACAGAAAACGAAATACAAAATTATTGATTTTGGGTGCATATAAAGTTTTCTATTTTATGTCTACTTGGTGCTTTTTGCAAACTATATCACACCGGGGCTTCCATATACCATAGGCACACTCATTCCCACATATATTATGAAGCACCACTAGTCACATATAGCAACAAAAAATACATTTTTTACATATTTATTTTCCTATTTTATGCCACGACGATGCAGTTTGAAAGTTACAGTGCATCAACGCAATTATATCTTACATGCACACCAACTATGCAAAAAAAAATGTAGTACAAAGTTCTATGCAAACATTGCATTGTTTATCAGGTCGCACTGGTGTGATTCAATATTAAAGCACAATGCTATGAAAGAAATGTCAAGAATAAAACACACGGTTTTTTTCCAAGAGTAGAAAAATGAGCGAGAATTTCTTTTTCAAAAAACTAGTTCGATAAAGTGCTTTCAAAACTAAAACCTAATCACTATTTCATTATTTTGCTGAAATTTCGAGGGGGGGAATTTTGCAAGGGATATTTACCATGGAGGACTTTCAAGCAATCATATTTTTCTGAAGATTGGAATTTGTAAGGTGTGGTGAATCATACAAAACTCAACATAGTAGAAATTTCAAGTCTGTAAATTCTTACTATTGATCTCAATGAATGATTTAATTATATTCCTATTAATATATAGAGTAATTTATGAAAAAATAAAAGATTTTTATAGTTACCTTATACGTTGGAACAATTGCTTTCATTGAGATGTGGTTACTGGGATTAATTGCATTCTTGTTGCTTCCTTTTGTTTTATTTGGCTATAAAATTTAACATTAGGGTTTAACTCCCTCTATTATTTCATAATTAGGGTTTTTGTTTTTCAAGCACTTTAGATTTGATGGGTTTGTGCTTCTCTATATAGGGGATTGGGCATCTAACGCAATGGGACCACTAATTGCATTAGATCACATACCACTAATTGTTGAATAAATATATCACATAGAGAAAGTTAAAGCTTATACTTTTTAATTTATTTTTCGTCATTGGTGCGTAAATATTTTTTATGTGTCGGTGTGTATATAATATAGAGGCAATGGAGAGTTTTTATTCATAAAGCACATTGATTTTACAAACTACTTATTTACCTAGAACTCGTGTAATTTATTTGTCTAATGTATTTAATAGCTAGCTTCTCTATTTAATGGTCTAGGTTGTTTATTGATATAAAATGTGTAATAAGAGTTCAAGGAAAAATGATTCTAATCGGCACAATGGATGGACATCCAAAACAGTGAAGAAGGCAAGTTCTTTGCAATTGCAGTATAAAATTAATACATTTGAATTATATGTAAGTTTAACTAAGATGTATTGGTTAATGTGTGCCATGCAGAGCCAAAAAAATGGGGAAACTCAATAAGATTCTTTGCAATCTAAGTGTAGAAGAGAGTAAAACATTGATGGAAAAGTTGTAGAGGGACGAATCAAGTGAATAAAAAAGGAATCAATATGAATTTTTCTTTGAATTTCAAGTAACAACCACATTTTATTTTCCAAATTTATCTAAGATGGTGATGTTAAATTATTGCAGTAATAAGATCCATCTAGTTGTTCTATCATCTATAAT
Source organism: Pseudotsuga menziesii (assembly GCA_001517045.1). Taxonomy (NCBI): domain Eukaryota; kingdom Viridiplantae; phylum Streptophyta; class Pinopsida; order Pinales; family Pinaceae; genus Pseudotsuga; species Pseudotsuga menziesii. The sequence goes on along the minus strand of LPNX011206838.1, from coordinate 49,492 downwards.
TAGTTTATTCATAAGATACCAGGTGGTATAATGATCAATAGGAATAAAGACTTCATAACTAGTAATATCATGCTTAAATTTATTAATAGCATGTACAACTACAATAATTCTTGTTTATCTCATTATATAGTTCAATTCAATAGGTGTTAACTTTTTGCTAGTGAAATAAATAGTATGAGTTTGTTGATCTTCTTTTTGTCCCATAACTGCTCTAAGGGTTGTATCAAAAGCCTTTGTTGATATATGAGAAGGCAATTTAATTTAGTCCCCTTAGAATTGGAGCTTCATAAAGTTTTTCATTGAGAGTATCAAAAGCAGTCTGGCATTGAATATACCAAAAGAAATCATTGTTTTTAGAAAGCAATTTAAACAATGGTGAGGCTATTTTTGTAAAATTTGCTATAAAATACCTGCAATAGTTGGCAAATCCTAAGAAACTTCGCACATAGTTTTGATTTTTTGGAACCAGAATCTTAGAAATCAATTCGATCTTTGCAGAATCAAACTTTGATTCTTGTAAAATATATGTTATGTACAAGAACAATACCTTTAGTTAGTAACATATGACATTTTTCATTTCTTAATGAAAGATTAGTTATTTCCATCTAATCAAATAAATTTCAAGATTCTCTAATGACTCCTCGACATAATTTCCATAAACAGTAAAATCATCGATATAAACTTCTACACAATCATGAATTGGGTCCAAAAAATACCTGTTGTTGCTCTTTGGAAAGTAGTAGGAGCATTGCATAATCCAAAAAGTAGTACTCTGTAAGTGAATATTCCCCATGGACATGTGAATGTTATTTATCTTGATCTTTAGGAGAAATTAGAATGTGATTATACCCACTAAATCCATCAAGAAACAAAAATAATTTTTTCCTGCTAAGGTGTCTATGACTTGATCTATGAAAGGAAGAGGGAAGTAATATTTTGAGGAGGATTTGTGTAATTCATGATAATAGACACAAATACACCACTTACCATTCTTCTTAGGGACTACTACCAAAGGTGAAACCTAGTAACTCTTTGAAATAGGGTAAATGAAATTCACAATTAGTAATTTATGAAATTATTCTTTTACAATTTCTTTTATAACTGGGTTCGTACATCTATGGAATTGTTTAATTGGTCGAGCATTCTCCTTAATATAGATGTGATGTATACATGTATCAAGATGAATTCCTTGCATATCATTGTACTCCCATGCAAATGAACCATAATATTTTTGCATCATTTTGACCAACTGATTCTTTTGAAATTCTTCAAGTTTAGAATTGATGTTTAAAGTTTTTCCTTGACTAATTTCAGTAGAGGTACTACAATATTCTAAAATTGGATTAAGAAAAGAATTGGATAATGATGATAAAGTGGATATGCCACAATATTCCTACAAAATTGCATTCAAGACATGCTCAAAAGAAGATTACCCCCCTAGAATATTGAATAAAATCATAGTTATTTAGAAAATTGTCAATCTAATTTTCTTCAGTATTTTCCTTGACATTCATGCCTTGAACAATTGCTAAGACTGGTTGTACAATTTCCTCATCACTATTTGCATAATCCAGCTAGTGAGTGTTTTCCAATTCAATTAAAGTTTTTGCAGTTGGGTACAAAATTACTTGCTTAACTCAATCATCACGTGAAATGATCATATTTACAGACTTACAACTAATAAGCGCATCAACAGTAGCTAACCAAGGTTGTCTTAAGATTAGTGGGTGACCTCCCAAATGATAGTTAGGTTGTAAAACCATAAATTCTATAGGGTATTTCCATAAACCCAAATAAACAACAATGTCTTCTAAAATTCCTTCAGGTTTGATTTTGGACCTATCTGTCAATTCAAGGATTGTAGGTGTATGACGAAGATTAGACAATTGTAGTTGTTCCATAGTTCCTTTAGTCATAACATTAATTGTAACACCTAAACCAATTAAAGTATTTGGCATTGGAATATTATTGATATGAATTGTGGCAATAGGACTCCGAAGATCAAAATAATTTTCCATAAAATGCTTTCTAACATTAAATCTATTGATTTACCAATGAATTGGATAGTTTTTGGATGTTTCTTTTTTTATTTTTGGAGTTTTCAAATATAGATCCCTAATTGTTTTTGCATAAACTAGAATGTCTTTAATTGCTTGCAGTACAAGATTTTTTAGTACAAGCATTCTTAGCAAATCTGCTAAGATATCAAATTCGTTTTGGATGGTTTGGCCAAATTCAACTTCTCTAGAGAAGCAAGAGAATGGAGGATTGTTGTTGGGTTATTGGTGGAGAAGAAGTTTGTTTTATTGCAATAAAACTATCAATATTATTGATTTTTTTAGGATTTTCCTCCTCAATCTTTGCTTCAATAATAATAGGAGAATTTTTATTGGTTTCCTTTCATGATCTAAGATTAATATCTTATAGCTCCAAAGGAGTGATCATATATGTTGGGGATGCATGTAACTCAGTGTTGTAAATAGGCTTAGCTACGTTATTGTTGGGGTTTAGAATTTGTTGTGTAGGTAGTTGGGTAGGCCTTAAAGGAGTTTGATTTATTGGTAATTGCAATTATTATGGTTGTGAAGTTGGTTATTGTTGAGCTTGTGGAAGATATGGTTGTTGAGGATGTGAAGGATATTGTGTAAAGTGTTGTGGTTGCGAGGTATATTGAGGTTGTGAAGGATTGTGAGGTTATGAAGGATAGGGGTAGATAGACATGATCCCATAAGTAGGACCTAGCAATCCTTGTTTCCGAGGTTGGTTTTGGACTAATTGTGAAGGCGACGCTTGCTAACACATATTAAAATTCAAGTTTTGAGCTAGATATTTTTTACTAGAATAATATGAAGCAAACTGTTGTGTAGGGTCCTGAGTCATACTTGGTGCTCATGGTTTCCATGGTTGTCTTGGTGTTACTGAACAAATTTTCTCTATTACTTCATTATCTCCATGGTAAACCACTTTGAGATCAAGAAAATAAGGACAATTATATATGGAAGTCCTTCCTACTAAAATTACACTAATTTCATTATTATTTAGTGGACAATCCCTTAATGGATGTCTATTATTCTATATGGAACATAAAAATAGACAAAGATGCATTTTCTTCTTCGTATCTCTTTTTAGTTTTCAATTTATCTAACTTAGAGCTAAGAGTACCAAGTTCATCTCTAGTTACTCCTCCTATTGTTGATTTGGTGACCTTGAGATAGTGTCTCTAGATCCCTTCCCAAATATAGCTTGGCTTTGAGAATATCGTCTACATAAGTCACAAATTTTATCAAAGGGTAATTGAGACACATCTCTAGCCCTAGGAGATTAAGTAGATCTATGCATTTATCCCTGATTCCTCTCAATAAATAGTTCGAATGGTTATATGATATAATTTGTTTTGCTTAGCTCTCTTAAGATAATACAAAAACCTCTTGAGAAAGTATTCTAAGTTCTTTTCCTCTTTTTGTGTCATTCTAAAAAAATCCTCCTTCAAATATCTTTCCTTGCATTATTCGTGGTATTTTTTCATAATATTTTTATGCATTCCATCCCAAGTTATTATAGTATTACCTCCTAATCCCATAAACCATCTTAAAGGTGCATCCTTAAGAGTAGTAGGAAAAATGTTAAGCTTATGTACATCATTTGAATAATCATAACTACGACACAATATATCAAACTCAAAAGAAAAAGCATTAGGATCCTATGTAACCATCCCCTGAAATTTTGGCAATATTGATGGTGGAATGTTCTTCATCTAAGCAATTGTTGTTGGGCCTAGAATGGGAAACCCAAAGGTTACCTTGTCTTCTACTTTTGATGCTACTTCATATCATACAATATTCCTTCCACAAAAAGGTTGAATTTAGTATCAAGGTCAGGAGATTCTAGTTCTATGATTCGATTGAAACCAACCTATAGTTCTAGTTGCTCAACTAGATCCTCAATTAATATTGCTTCAAGTATGGGTTTTGGTGAAGAATTTATAGTTTCCATTTTTGTATTTATTGTTGACCTTTTTCCTCTTGAACTTATTGCTACATATAATTTTGGAGTTGTTGGAATCATGCTTGCCTATCCTCCTCTTGTTGTTTTGCCTACAAATTGGTTAGTAAATGGAGGGGATTTCACAGCTCCTTGAAATGAAGTAGTTGGATTGCTTGGAGGAATTAGAACTTCTCTTCCATCTCCTCTAAGAAATATTCATTTATTTTCTTAAGCCCTATCCATGCATCATCATCAAATCTCATTCTAAGGAAAATGAATTTCATGCAAATACAAAACCTCAAACTAGAACTATGAATTCCCTAATTTTCTTCGCACTACCCTCACATCGATGCCAAAAATGTCAATCAATGTATATGTCTAAATCCTATTACATTTAACCATCAATATAGTGTATGTAATATTATGAAGTGCCGGCACAATATGTGTAGAATTAGTTCATAATTTATTATCTCAACTAGATTTATCTCAAACACGATCTACACTATTGCATTTGAAAGCAAACTTAACTCATATTTATAAAATGAACTGGCAAATAAGTGATGAAGTTGATAAAGGAAGTCCGGTTAGAAAATGGATACATATATAATTATGCAGGGGATATGGTTATTCACTAGAAGTGTGGCAATGTTTGTGATGTCATGGTGACTCCATCAGGTGTATGGACGCTTGCAGGTAGTGGAGCAACACTTGAGTGATATCAAATGGTGCATGGTGAAAATATTTTAATCCCAAATCTATCAAGCTCTTTGACCCAGACTAAAACTTATATTATTGACCCATGCTCTACAACAATGAAATTATTATAACCTATCTTTAGTATGATGGATGAGGTTGCTCAAAATGGATGCATGGGTATGATTGTTGTCTATCTTGCAATACAAGTGCAATAGACCCATTACCTTCTAAATGATTTGGTGAATGGAAACGAGAGATGATGTCTTTATGCTTGTAATTTTACATGCAACTGTAACAACATAAATTTTGGCTTCACCCAATGTATTGTCATTTGTTGAGCCCTCGACATCCCCCCAATTCATGTAACTTGGGGCCCCCACTTTCAATTTTTGTATGAGGGATTAATGACCCAAATTCTCTCTCTCCTCAACTATGTGTCTTCAAATTCAGCTTAATACTAGCACACCAATCACTAGTATGTTTTAAATGATTAGTTCTCTGAGTAGTCATTGTATCATTGTCCAGTTGGTTACATTCTCTATGAGTTATCATTCTACCCCTAATATCTCTTATCATGTTGCATGCATTGAGTGACTAAGAATACCCCTAATCATTTTATGCTCTTGCTAGTTGAATATATCACAAACCTTTCTTGTCCTTATGAGTATAGAGGAACTTAGGTGAAGGAATTGGATTTAACCTTCCATAATTGTGTTTTTTGCCTTAAGGTTTCATCATTGACTTTCAGTAATTATCCATTTTGGAAAACATTTGGTGTAGCCTTGAAGTAAAATTAAAAAACACATAGAAATTTTTAGTAAATAACTCTTCAATCTTCTTTTTCTTATAAAATTTTGCTCAAAAAAACACTTTGTCTTACCTTTTCCCCCTAAAATGTCTTTTTTCACTGATGTGTTAATGAAGAAAGCACTTTGTCAGCGAGAAAAAAGTGTTTTATCTAGTAATACATCACCAAGAAAAAGACAAAAGTTGGCTGATAGAAAGAGAGAAGTTGGCCAACTTGTTACAAAAAAGAGAAATCTTTGTCGACTTCCAACAAAAAGAGAAATTTGTGTCGACTTATGAGAAAAAGAGAAAAGTTGGCTAACAAAAAGAGATATCTTTGTTGACTTCTAAAAAAAAAGAGAAAGGTTGGTCGACAAGCAAAAATCCATTTCTTGGTTGAATTATCGCTATTGAAATCTCATTTCTTGGTCAAAATGTCGCACAAGAAAAGTGATTTCTTAGTTAGAATGTCACACTAAAATGTCTATCTCTAGCCAAAATTGCGAAATGTGACCTCATGATGCTGGTCATTCTTTTGACTTTGACCTCCATTTTGGGAATTATTTAAATCATTGGAATGGTATCAAAGATAAACACAAGTTTGTTTTGATCATTTTTCTCATACGGCCTACCAAAAGGTTCATATATTGCAAGGCAAAAGGGGGTCACGTTGTCTATAGCAAAAAATTACCAAGTTGAGTTGTGAGGTGGACCACAAGTTTGGTAGCACAATTTTTTTATTATCTAGTATGTCTATGAAACTATCAATGAAGCAACACGGTTCATTGGAATTAGGGAAGTAAACTTTAAAACCTTATCAAGTTGTCAATCAATTTCCTTAGGTGGAATGTAAATTGATAAAGTATGGCTTGAATTTGTACATATTCTCGTATTCTTTAACGTATGCACACTGATGTGATGTTACCTAGGTATTGGTGCTAAGCAGGACCAATGAACATTGGAGAATGAGTAGAAGAGACATAGATGTTAGAAATGGTGAAGGGAACCCCACCATTATACAATTGTTGTTAGCCCAATGGTATCTACACGATATCTAGAGGGTAGTACTCATCCAGAAATGACAAGAAAGGAGAGTAATTAAATGGAAGTAGACATACAACCAAATGATAATGGATAATTATAACATACATGTGAAACACACATAAATTACTTGCCCCTATTCAAAATTCTCATGTAAAGGAACTATACTCACCATAGTTTAGAAATAAGACATACACTCATTTCATTATTGCAAATATGTATTGGATATTCAAATGAGGAAAATGAAAAAATCATTTGAATTAATCTCTATAGAGTAAAGTTTATGTAAAATTCAATTTGGAGAAAAGGACAAATCGATAAGGAATTTGAAAAGTCGGGGAGGAAGACCAGGAATTACCTAGAAAGCCAAAGGTCATTGGAAAACCCAAAGTCATTATTATTCTATATAAGATGTACTCTTGATCCCATTTAAGTGACAGACTTTTTCTCTGATGGAGATTCTTCTTGTAAACTTTTTGTAGAACAATTTTTGAAAATTTCTAATAAGAAGAAGCCATTACTAGCCTAGTTATTTTGGAGATGAATTTTAACTTTAGGACCTCGACGCATGGAACCTCTTTTTGCCAAGTGGTTGCATTCTATAATTGTTGTGAGAATGTTTTTATATACTGCAGAATGTTATGTTGTATAAGTAACATTTATTTATCTAATTTGTCTATAGAATGCTTACACTATATCTATGGGAATAATACCACAATTAGTTGTTATTTTATCAAGATTATTATGGTGTGCATCTAGTTATTTATGTTTATGTTCTTACGCATGTAGTAACTATTTATTGAAGATTAATACATTGACATATTTGGTTCTATGCTCACATCTCTAGTTTTGTTTGTTAGCATGGGCATCATTCTACATCCTGCATCTTAGATTGATTGCATTTCATGTATTGGATTTCAAAAAACCCTAAATCATGGATTGATCTGCAACCGATAAACCTTAAAATTACAATGGTTGTTGGGCCATCATTCAGATGGGTTCCTTATTCCAAATGGCGATGGGTCTAATTGGGACCTTTTACTGAGGGTAACCTATATTATTTGCATAGGGTGAATTATACCCTGTCAACAATTTCTTGCCTACAAAAGTGAAGTTTCACAAAGTTTTTAGTTTTCAAGGCCATGTTTGAAAACAATTTGGTAATCACATTTAGATACTTAAATAAGATAATGGAGGAGAATATGTTCACAGTAAGTTCATAAGTTTTTGCTCTTCTAGAGGATTGTAAATACAACATGATGTCTCCTACTGTTCCAAAATGGATTTGAAACAAACACGAATGGCGTAAAACTCTGATTTAAGGAAAATTACTAATTGGAGATGAGAAGTAGAGTTTTTACCACAACGACAAAGAGGTGAGGGTGATTATTAGTTTTATATATACATATTAATCCACCTACTCACCCATCAAACTACAAACCCCCACTAGATGCAAGAAGATAAAAACAAAAACAAAAACAAACAAATATAACAAACGGGAACTACAAGGGAGAACTAAAGGGTTGGGAATTCCTAACCTTCTAACCATTGCTAGGGGAAAAATAAATCCTGATTATTTATTAAACGTAGGTGGAAAAATGAGAAAGGGGTTTCGTTAATAAAATAAGGTAGGAAGATTCTAAAATTTTATGTAGAGAAGACAACTATTGTCCTAGAGAACCATGATACTCTAAAATCTTTGTAATAACTAATAATAATAGACTAAAAATGGTAATTATATTCTTAATTTTCCCGTTTATGTTTCTAGGGGAAATCATTGTCTCGTATCGTCAATTTATATGAGGTTTCATTTAATTAGTGTGTGATTTTGTTTCTTTGTTTGTTCGTTAAATAATTGTTTGAGCATGATATGCACATATAGCCATTTAACTCTCTACTCTTTTCCACCAAAGCAATAGTGTCTCACAAACATTAGTGTTTCCTAATGGTCACTCACCTACAACAATCAATTTATTTTGGTGTTTATTTATTGTGGTTATGTTGTGAGATAGAGAAACGTGTGAGTTTGTGATCATGTGTGGCTTGACCACATCATTGTGTCTCGTTCATTGGGCAAATCCCCACATACAACAAATTGTTAATTACCCATGACATTCGAAAAAACATTGTTAAGATCATGGTTTCATGGTTATAGTCCAATAATGATTTCATGACTAATGAAGTGGTTAAATTCCCAACAACACCCATGTCATAGTTCATTGTTCTCTTATTGAATCGATCACACGTGTTGTTTGACTTTTATAATCAACATTTTATTTTGAGTCTCTTAATAGTTTGAATACATATGGAGATGTAACGATCTCAAGCTTGGTAAATCTTTGTTTCCTTGTCACTCTTTTATTTCGATCATTGTATTATTTATTGTGTAACAAAGTTGAGTAAATAGCCATAAATAATAGCTATTACATGGACTCTTAGTAAACAACCTTCTTTGAGTTATATTATAGTATGAAATAAACCAATAAACTTTTATTAGATCACCCTCAAACTATGCATTGATTCTTTCGTACAACCATTCAAACACAATGCCTGTGTGAGGTCAAATATTTATAGTGACCTTTTCCTACAAGATTCCACTCATACACAATTGCCTTGGTTTGATTAATATATGTTTCCTTGGTTTAATTAATATATGAAAGTTTTTATGATGGTAATGACTAGGATCAGTGTTTGGTATCTTGTTGATTGTTTGATAGAGAGTTGTTGTTTATGTGGAATTCATAGTCGAGGAATGTGCAAATGCATATTCTTATTGTCTTAAACTTTGGCATAGATGGAGTGTTGGGTTGCACTTATGTTTACACAATTTTATTAGTCAATTCGGTTAGCATAAAAGAGTTGTAGAGATAAGGCCTAAGAGGACTTGAATCCTCTACTCGATAGGGATATTGACAACATAAACATTGGAACTAAGTATATCAAACGCATAGGAGGGTAGATTATTTATTTCTACTATATGAATTTGTGTTGATTGATGAATGAGTCATAGGCCCATCTTCTATAAATCATTTGCTACTATAGACCAAGTTCAAAATGATTGGATAAACCTCTATGGAAAACACTCACAATGAATATTGAAACAATGTAGACGCGTTATTCTCAAGCCTATAGAGGAGTATAAGACCAACAATGGTTGGGATTCCTCTTGAAGAGCATGAAAAGTAATAATTGGAAGTTGGCTTCACTCAATTAGTGTAGAGAATTGTTGCACTAATAGAGATGGTAACACAACTACAACACATATTAGATTAAAATTGGAATTAAATAGTTGATCTAGAATTCCAAAATAACTAAAAAACACAATTTGGGGGTTTTCCATGTAATCTAGTAATAAAATGTAAGGAAGCATGCTCAACAAAAACTAAGCTGGACAACGCAAGGATGGCCCAAAAGGTTCCAAAGGTAAGAATTATGGAAACTTGTGTAATAAAAACATTTTTTCTTCATATTCTAGTAATCCTTCTAAAGTTGAAGTAAAGCTTGAAATTCCAATATTTTATGGTTAGACATTGAAGTTTTAAATAGTTGGTTGAAACAAATGGAAGATTAGTTGGCCTTTATCAAATCCAAGAAGCACAATAGATTTGTTTTTCCCATTTGGATATGATTGGACATGTTGTATTGTGACTGGAGAGCTATGTGGATGCACTCAGGATAAGAAAGAAGCCCATGTTTATGAAATAGGAGATTGTTAAGGATTAGTTGAAATATCAATTTTACCCATAGGATAAAAAGAGACGAAAATCACGAAATAGAAATACCTTCAACAAGAATAGATACAAGGTGCATGAGAGTACACTTGTAAATTTAGGAAGCAAACCATTGGGATGGGATCTCTTTGGAAGAACTAAAGTGGTGGTGAAGCACCATGGAGGTTTATTTATCCACATCCAACGGCAATTACTACTTCTTAGGTTTAAGAGAATAGACGAGGTGAGCAAGAAGGCTCTCTATATTGATTCGGACTCTAGGAAGGGGTATTTACAAAATGATAAAGAAGGAACCAACAAGATAAAAGTCAAGAAGATCGTAACCATGTCAATCGAAAAAATGATGGATCCTAATAGGCATTACAAACAGTGTGACATGGATGGGAACACGGATGAAAAATGTTGGAAACTTCATTTAGAACTATGTCAAAAGAGGCATAATCCTGATAAAGATGAAATTAATGTTGCTATTGAGATAAATAAAACAATGGTAGATAACACCTTCGATCTATATGAAGCCATAGTTTGCACCACATTAAAACAACCAAGGGTAAGTGGATACATGAATGCACTATTCCAATTCAAGATTCAAGTGAGGAATTGGAAGGTAAACAATTTGTTTGATATTGGTGCTCAGTGTAATTTGATTTCTAAAGCACTAGTTGTTGAGCTTGGTCTAGAAACTTATGATCTAACACAACCAAGTTACTAGCATGGTTGTAGAGAAATTTTTTATGTGAACCACTTGAAGATATAAATCAAGATTGTCATTAATGTTGTTTATTTTGAAAAAGTAGAATGTGAAGTTACACCAATGGATGCTTGCAAGTTGATGTTTTGTATCCCATACCTATGGAAAAGAGATGAAACTTTATATAGGGGAGAAAACAAATATCACTTGTTGAAGGTGGTAAGGCATGCCTCATCAAATCCCATATGGGGAAAGGAAGAACACCATTGGTAATAGGGGAACAAAGGTAGACTGGTAGCGTAAAGGGAACATATAAGAAGTAGTTAACCTTCAGGACTGGTGGAATGGTGGACTTGGAGAAGCAAGTGGAAGTTGGGTGCTTCCATCTCCTACATAAAGTAGCATTTTGAGAAAAATATCCTCCTAATGAGGAGGTTTGATTTGAAAGGGATCCAAAACAAACACGAATGGCATAAGACTCAAATATAAGCTAAACTAATCAACATGGATGAGAGGTAGAGTTGTTTCCATGGAAAGTGAAAAAGAGGTGAAAGTGATCATTAGCATGTCGGACACACTCTTAGTCACTTACTTTTCCATAAAACCAAGGAATGCCACTAGCTACAAGAAGTAAAAAAAATAAAGAAATATAGAAAAGGAGCACTCCAAAGGGGAGATAAAGGGTTAGGGATGCTTGACCTTTTTAACTGCCATTAGGGAAAAAATGCACCCATGACTATCTACTAAATGTAGGGAGAAGAATGAGGAAGATGTTACATTGGCATAATTAGGCAGAGAGACTCTTAAATTTCCCATAGAGTAGATTGATAATGGCCTAGAGAGCCATGATACTCTATAAATCTCTGTACTAGCTAGTAATAATAGATTGAGAACAAGGATTCCTGCATTGTTGTTTTTCATGTTTGTGTTGCTAGGGTAAATGGTTGTCTCAAATGGTCATTTTTTTGTGTAATTTCATTAGTTAGTGTGTTATTGTGTTTATGTATTCATTCGCTAAATAATTATTTAAGCAACATGGACATATATAGCCTTTTAACTATATACTCTTTATCACCGAATCAATAGTGTCCCAACAACATTAACATTGCTTGTTGACCATTCACCTACAATAATTGATTCATTTGGTGTTTAGTTTGTATGTTTTTGTTGTGATATAGAGAAACATATGAGTTTGTGATTAGATATTGTTTTACCACATCCTCATGTCTCATTCACTAGGGAAAATCCCCACTACAACAATTGTGATTACCACATCTTTAAAAAATGAATTGTTGAGATCATGGTTTCATTGTTACAATACAATGTTGCTTGCTTGATCAATGAGATGGTTAAATCCATAGCAATGCCCATGTCATTATTCATTGGTATTGTATTCAATTCATGGCTAGCAAATTGTTGCTAACTCAATAATCACAAAGTGTTATTTGACACTTATAATCAATGGTTTCCTTTTAGTGTGTTGACAGTTTGAATGCATATGGAGACACAATGATCTCAAGTATGGTACATCATTGTTCCTTGTCACTCTTTGAATTTGATCATTGGATTATTTCTTCGTATGAGTTATGAGTAAACCACCATAAATAACAGTGCTTGCATGGACTCTTAGTGAACAACCTTCTCTAAGTTATATTAATCAACATGGATGAGAGGCATAAGACTCAAATCTAAGCTAGAATAATCAACATGGAGGAGAGGTAGAGTTGTTGCCATGGGAAGTGAAAAAAAGGTGAAAGTGATCATTGGCACGTTGGCCATACCCTTAGTCACTTACTTGCCCATCAAACCAAGGAACACCACTCGCTAGAAGAAGACAAAAAGATATAGAAATATAGAAAAAGAGCGCTCTAAAGGGGAGATAAAGGGTTAGGGGTGGTTGACCTTTTGATTGCCATTAGGGAAAAAATACACTCATAACTATCTACTAAGTGTAGGCAAAAGAATGAGGAATATGCTACATTGGCATAATTAGGTAGAGAGACTCTTAAATTTCCCATAGAGTAGACTACTAATGGCCTAGAGAGCCATGATACTCTATAAATCTTTGTACTAGCTAGTAATGATAGATTGAACACAACCATTCCTACATTGTTGGTTTTCATGTTTGTGTTGCTAGGGTAAATGGTTGTCTCATATGGTCGATTTTTCTATAGTTTCATTAGTTAGTGTGTTATTGTGTTTCTGTATTCATTGGTTAAATAATTGTTTGAGCAACATGAACATCTATAGCGTTTTAACTATATACTCTTTATCACCAAATAAATAGTGTCCCAACAACATTAACATTGTTTTTTGATCATTAGCCTACAATAATCGATTCATTTGGTGTTTAGTTTTTATGTTTTTGTTGTGAGATAGAGCAATATATGAGTTTGTGATTATATATTTTTTTACCATCCTCATGTCCCAGTCGCTGGGAAAAGCCCCACCACAACAATTGTGACTACCACATCTTTAAAAAATGAATTGTTGAGATCATGGTTTCATTGTTACAATCCAATGTTGTTTGCTTGATTAATGAGATGGTTAAATCCCTACCGATTCCCATGTCACAATTCATTGTCTCGTATTGAATTTTATGGCTAACAAATTGTTGCTAACTCAATAATCACAAAGTGTTATTTGACACTTATAATCAATGTTTTCCTTTTAATGTGTTGACAATTTGAATACATGTTGAGACACAATGATCTCAAGTATGGTACATCATTGTTTCCTTGTCACTCTTTGACTTTGATCATTGGATTATTTCTTGGTATGAGTTATGAGTAAATCACCATAAATAATAGTGCTTGCATGGAATCTTAGTGAACAACCTTCTCTAAGTTATATTAATTAACATGGATGAGAGGCATAAGACTCAAATCTAAGCTAAAATAATCAACATGGATGAGAGGTAGAGTTGTTTCCATGGGAAGTGAAAAAGAGGTGAAAATGATCATTAGCATGTTGGCCACACTCTTAGTCACTTACTTTCCCGTCAAACCAAGGAATGCCACTTGCTAGAAGAAGACAATAAAATATAGAAATATAGAAAAGGAGCACTCCGAAGGGGAGAAAAAGGGTTAGGGATGCTTGAACTTTTGACTTCCATTAGGGAAAAAATACACCCATAACTATCTACTAATTGTGGGCAGAAGAACAAGGAATAGGTTACATTGGCATAATTAGGCAGAGAGACTCTTAAATTCCCCATATATTAGACTATTAATGGCCTAGAGAGCTATGATACTCTATAAATATCTGTACTAGATAGTAATAATAGATTGAGCACAACCATTCCTACACTGTTGGCTTTCATGTTTGTGTTGTTAGGGTAAATGGTTGTCTCGTATGGTCAATTTTTGTTTAGTTTCATTAGTTAGTGTGTTATTGTGTTTCTATGTTCATTGGTTAAAGAATTGTTTAAGCAACATGAACATCTATAGCCTTTTAACTATATACTCTTTATCACCAAATCAATAGTGCCCCAACAACATTAACATTGCTTGTTGATCATTCACCTACATTAATTGATTCATTTGTTGTTTAGTTTGTATGTTTTTGTTGTGAGATCGAGCAATATATGAGCTTGTTATTATATATATATATATATTTACCACATCCTCATGTCTCATTCACTAGGAAATCCCCACCACAACAATTGTCATTACCACATCTTAAAAAATGAATTGTTGAGATCATGGTTTCGTTGTTACGATCCAATGTTGTTTGCTTGATAAATGAGATGGTTAAATCCCTAGCAATGCCCATGTCACAATTCATTTGTCTCGTATTGAATTCATGGCTAGCAAATTGTTGTTAACTCAATAATCACAAAGTGTTATTTGTCACTTATAATCAATGTTTTCCTTTTAGTGTGTTGACAATTTGAATTCATTTGGAGACACAATGATCTCAAGTATGGTACATCGTTGTTTTCTTGTCAATCTTTGACTTTGATCATTGGATTATTTCTTGGTGTGAGTTATGCGTAAATCACCATAAATAATAGTGCTTTTATGGACTCTTAGTGAACAACCTTCTCTAAGTTATATTAATCAACATGGATGAGAGGCATAAGACTCAGATATAAGCTAAAATAATCAACATGGATGAGAGGCATAAGACTCAGATATAAGCTAAAATAATCAACATGGATGAGAGTTAGAGTTGTTACCATGTGAAGTGAAAAGAGGTGAAAGTTATCATAAGCGTGTTGGCCACACTCTTAGTCACTTACTTTCCCATCAAACCAAGGAACGCCACTCGCTACAAGATGATAAAAAATAAATAAATATAGAAAAGGAGCACTTCGAAGGGGAGATAAAAGGTTAGGGATGCTCGACCTTTTTACTACCATTAGGGAAAAAAATACACCCATCACTATATACTAAATGTAGGCAGAAGAATGAGGAATATGTTACATTGGCATAAATAGGCAGAGAGACTCTTAAATTTCCCATAGAGTAGACTACTATTGGCATAGAGAGCCATGATACTCTATAAATATATGTACTAGCTAGTAATAATAGATTGAGCACAACCATTCCTACATCGTTGATTTTCATGTTTGTGTTGTTAGGGTTAATGGTTGTCTCATATGGTTAATTTTTGTGCAGTTTCATTAATCAGTGTGTTATTTTGTTTTTGTATTCATTGGTTAAATAATTGTTTGAGCAACATGAAAGCCTTTTAACTATTTACTCTTTATCACCAAATCAATAGTGTCCCAACAACATTAACATTTCTTGTTGATCACTCACCTACAATAATCAATTCATTTGGTGTTTAGTTTGTATGTTTTTGTTGTGAGATAGAGCAATATATGAGTTTGTGATTATATATTTTTTTATCACATTCGCTAAGAAAATCCCCACCACAACATATTTAAAAATGAATTGTTGAGATCATGGTTTCATTGTTACAATCCAATGTTGGTTGCTTGATCAATGAGATGGTTAAAACCCTAGCAATGCCCATGTCACAATTCATTGGTCTCGTATTGAATTGATGGATAGCAAATTGTTGCTAACTCAATAATCACAAGTGTTATTTGAAACTTATAATCAATGTCTTCCTTTTAGTGTGTTTTCCCATTGCTTGAAAAGGATTTTTTTGTTGCATGAAAACAAGAGAACATGGAGAGGCTTTTTAGAGGAGAATCTTGAAGGAAATGAGGATTGGAGAGCCATCTTTTGACACGTACATCCATTCATCTTTCCCTTTGTTTAAATAGTTTGACTCTTTGACCCCCCCTCCCAAATATAAGTTTTATTTGATGTTCATGTCATGAACACGTTTAATTTCATATGTTAACAATAATCTTGATTTGACCTAGGGCTTTCTTTATACATTGCAATCAATATTTAACTTATTTTATTGGATCTCTAGTTAGAGTTTATCTCTTACCAATGCACGAGTAAGGTATATTGTTTGCTATCATGTGTGTAAATATGTTGGATAAGTTGATTCCTCACAACACCTATCCTTCATGATTCTTTAGTTTACATTATTGGAGAGAACATTTTGGCACCATTATTGTAGGTAAATCTTCTCCCTTCTTCTTACTAAAGTATTTTCCTATTCACTATTGTTTTCTCACTGGTTTAGGGAAGATTTACAAGAGCATCACTTTACTATTACAACAAGGACCAACCACCTTATTGGTTGGGAGTTTTCACCCACTTGGTATACACATAAATTGATTCTCATATAACAACCAAAATGGATTTCATTTGCCTAGTTCTATTGATTGTAGCTTAAAAAAGATGGGAGTTCTATTGGTTCAATGTTGAGTACTTATTCTTACACCAAGATTTGCAAGAGGATATTTATATGGAACAACTTCTTGGTTTATTTAGGATGACTCACATCTTGTACGCAAATTGAAGAAATATCTCTATGGGATCAAACAATTATAATAGGCGTGATATGAGAAGAAGGATTGTTTTTTTCATTACTTGATATTTTCTAGATCCCACATTGACCCTAATGTTTATACTCAATGGGTGGGTGATGAGATTTTGATTCTTGTTTTGTATGTTGATGGTCTCATCCTCACTGGTAGTGATACTCATTTGATCAATCAAGTGAAGTCTAAAATTATAAACTAGTTTGAGATGATAAATTGAGGGCACCTTCATTATTTTCTTGGTTTATAGGTTTTGCAACATAAGGAAGGGGTTTCCTTTTCTTAGTGAATGCATGCCTCGGATCTCCTTTCACAGATTTCACATTGAGGATTGTAATTCAACCTCGAACCCTTTTTAGTTTGGAATCGAGTTGTGTAGTAAGAGTGCCACACCTTAGGTGGATGCCACATTGCCACTTTGTATCAAGCTTTAGTTGGCAACTTGTTGTACTTGATGCATACTTGTCCAAACATTTCATTTTTTGTTGCTTTTGTCTCTCTCTTTATGCAAGATTCACACAAGAGCCACTAGAAAGCAACATAGTGGATGTGTATTCTTTTTGCTTGTTCCTCTTGGAGTCAAAGATTACTCCACTTGCGCCTGCTAGCCCTGGATTGCCTTTCGAGGCACCATCAAAGAACAAAGAGTTGCTTCCTATCTTTGTCCACCAATTTTGAAATTCTTCATTGCTCATCCTTATTTGCCAATTCGAAAGTCTTGGCTTCTTTGTGGGGTTTAACCAGGAATGGGGGGAAGGATGCAAAAGGAGGTCGGACATCCATGCTCTTTCTCCAACTGTTAGAGGTTCCTTGTTTATGCTTTTCATTCCTCTCATGGATAAATAGTCCACCCAAAGGGCCTTTGCCGAGGCAGAAAACTTATTAGTGCTTGAGATTACTCCTTCAAAGATTTCCTTATTTCTTGCGGTCCAAAATTTCCAGCAAATTAATCTTGGGAGAGCTTCCCATGCTCTAGTAAATTCCAGTTTCTGGTTGAAATAACCTTGACAGTAATCTTTCCAGCTAAAAAATAGATAATTCCAATTCGTTGGCATGGTAATATCCATCTTTAATTCTTCGAGCGCATTAATCCAAACTTCCTGCATGAATTTGCATTCAGTGAAAACGTGTTCTAGGTTTTCTTCCGCCTCTTTACAAAGGATGCAGCGAAGAGGCCCTATGATCCCTCTCTTCCTCAAATTCTTGGCTATGAGAGTTTTACGGAGGGCAAGGATCTAGTAAAAGACATTAACCTTTGGAAAACTATCGTAACTCCATATTTTATTCCACTTGTTGTCTTTTATGAACTTCTTATTTTTATAAACCAAACGGTAGCCTTGCTTCACTGTGTATGAACCCGTATTCCCCCAACCCCGACTGTCTGTAATGTTTTTGTGAATTGGAGCTTCCCGTGCAAAAGTGAAAGGAGTGCTCTGTAATCGGTTTGAAGTTGCGCTGGAAGTTCAAGGTTCTTCCACCCATCTCATCTACCACTAATTGTCTAAGCAGAGATATCATAGAGGGTGTTGATGTTGTTGCAATCAAACCAAACCTTCAGCTCATTTAGTTTTTGGCAAAAGTTAGATGGGGAATTCGAATCAAGTATATCATGCCAAATCTTGATTCGTTTGTCATTCCCTGCTATCCAATAAATATTGTCTTGAATGATGTAAGCTGCCTTTTTGCAGAGATCCCAAATAGGAGACCCAACTCTGCTCGTATTTATATTCATAACACATTTTCTTCTATTGCCTGCCATGTATTTTTCTGAAGGGCCTTTTTCCACCAAGTGCTTTCACCAGAGATTACTCTCCATAATTTTTTTACACGAAGATCTAGGTTCATGATTTGAGGATCTCTTACTCCCGCTCTATGGATTTATCTCAATTCAATTTGCCTCCTTGCTAGAGAAATTTATGGATTTATCTGTTGATTTCTTGTATAATTTGATTAGGTGCTAATGATATTGAGCATACATAAATAAAAAAGGCAGACAGGACAACTTTTATAAGGACTAATTTTCCTGCTGGGTTGAGCCATCTGGTTCCCCAAGAATTTTTATTTTATTTTATTTTGTCTACAAGACCATGTCAGTCTGCCTTATTTTTTTCCCCTTGAATATGGGAATGCCCAAATAATTGAATGAGTTCCAAACTATTAGTCCCTCGAATCCAGGGATTCTTGACCATTTCTTGGTAAGTGCTTCCTTCTTGCAAAAACATCTCCTCCTCGCTTCCTTTGCTTTACCCTCTGCAGCTTCGGATCACAATCCAATATCCTTGGTGCTCTCCACCTCTGCAAACCTTGGCCCCATCCCCTTTCGTTTTAACTCCTCTTGGTTTCATGAGGAAAAAGTCATGGGCTTAATTAAAAATTCCTGGAGCTTGTCTTGCGTTGGTTCTCCTAGCTTCATTTGGGAGAACAAGCTAAGAAGTGTACGCTACGAGCTAAAAAATTGGGTAAAATTGGAGTATAAAAATCCTAACAACAGGAAAATTCAGCTTCAATATGGACTTGTAGCCCTGCAATCCAAGATGGAGAATGAAGAAATTACCTTTCTTCTTATTAGTCAAGAAAAAGACTTGAACGATAAGATCCTCAACGCAACTAAATGTGAGGAAGAGGAATGGAGGATGAAGTCCAGGAAACTCTAGTTAAAGGTGGGGATAGTAACACATATTACTTCCACAAGTAAACAAAAGCAAGGCTCAGCTTCAACATGATCAAAGAATTAAAGGATAAAGATGGAAAAAGGATGGTGGAGCAGGATGAGATTAAGACTCACATTTTCCAACACTTCAGAGATCTCTACATGGACAAGGATGAGATCAATCCTCTAGCGCAGGCCGACCTCCTCTCCATAATACCTTCTCTTATTTCAAAACAAGATAACAAGGATTTATCAAAACCCATTATGGATTTCGAGATCAAAGATGACATTTGGTCCTTATAAGCTGACAAGACTCCCGGGCCTGATGGGTTCACCATCAATTTCTATAGAGCAACTTGGGATATCATAAAGGAAGACCTGAAAATAATGCTAAATTGGAAGAGGAAAAAGGATAAGTTTGGGGGGGGCACCAACTCTTCCTTCCTCGCCTTGATACCAAAAGAAAAAAACCCACGACAATAGATTGCTTCAGACCTATTTCACTTTGTAATACCTCATACAAAATCCTTTCAAAAACACTGGCCACAAGAATGAAGAAAATCATGGGAAGGCTAATCTCGGATACACAAGGAGTATTTGTTGTTGGGCGTCAAATCCTTGACAACATCATTATTGTATAGGAAGCAATTCACTCTAGCATGGAACGCAACCAACAAGGTATGGCTATAAAGCTTGATATGGATAATGCTTTTGATCAAGTAAATCACTTCTTTCTATTCGAAATCATGTAAAAGTTTGGCTTTTCTATAAGGTTTAATAGATGGATTAAGGCTTGCATCAGCAACCCCTAGATAGCTTCGTTGGTAAATGGTTGGCCAACCAAGTTCTTTCAAGTCACGAGGGGCATCCGCCAAGGCTGCCCACTATCTCCATATCTCTACCTTCTAGTTGTTAACTCTATGAGCATAAATCTGCAACAACAACAAGACAATGGAGATCTAAAAGGATTAAAAATTGCAAGAGGAGTCAGACCTGCAAACCATGCACAATTTGTCGATGAATCCATTTTGCTTGGGGGAGCATCCACAATCATAGAAGAAAGGTTCAAAAGAGTTCTCTCCACCTTCCTCAAAGCATTGGATGGTAAGGTTAATGCTTCTAAATCAAAAGCTTATGGCTAGAATTGCCTCCCTAGAACCATGGCGAGGATATCAAGAATCCCTGGATTCGAGGGACTAATAGTTTGGAACTCATTCAATTATTTGGGCATTCCCATATTCAAGGGGAAAAAAATAAGGCAGACTGACATGGTCTCGTAGACAAAATAAAATAAAATAAAAATTCTTGGGGAACCAGATGGCTCAACCCAGCAGGAAAATTAGTCCTTATAAAGTTGTCCTGTCTGCCTTTTTTATTTATGTATGCTCAATATCATTAGCACCTAATCAAATTATACAAGAAATCAACAGATAAATCCATAAATTTCTCTAGCAAGGAGGCAATGCTACCAACATAAAAAATTCAATTTGCCTGCCTCCTTGCTAGCATTGCCTCATTTTATATTCAACAACATGCAGGCCAAATATACCAATAACTCGTGACTTAGGAATGACCGAGATGTCCAGAAACACACCCAATATGGAAATCCCACTCAAAAAGACATGATGTGCCTACCCTATTAGCCTTATCACAACTAACCAATATTTCATTAAAAATTTAAACCCAGATAAAAAAATACAAAACTTACCTCCTCACCATTCATTTATATATCCTTTCATATTGTCTGAAAAATACAACCCGACATCCTTTTAGCTCCGTTAAATGACATTTCAACCTCAACGAGGTTTAAGCGTTATGCATATTTGCTAATGGCGTTAGCTTTCCACCCGACCATTTGCATCGATCGGACGACTTGGCCCGCGTGAGCTTTCACATCACGCATTACTGGTCGTCCGATCGGTGCAAATGGTCGGGTGGAAAGGTAACTCCTTTGCTAACTCGAGCATGCCCGTCCAATATTGCCCCTAGTGAAGAGAGAAAATAGGTCAAGACTACAATATTAATACAATAATTATCCACATGCCATGTCCTTAAGTTCCATTGCTAGTAACTTTCTTAGAAAGCTAATCAATGGGGCCCAATTCCAACTCCTATCGCCTTTGATAATTCCTTTCAGCTTTAAAATACTAATTTCGTCAAATGCCTGCCTTTAGGACTGGCATAAATTGCTGGCATCAAGCAAGCTCTGCTCATCGCATCCTCGCGCTGAAATCATTCTTTGTTGGAACATCGTATCGCCATGGCACAAAGCGAGCTAAAGCTGGCAGAAGCCGAGAAGATGACGAAGAAGGCGGATAAGCTGTAAGTTATAATCTAACTCATCTTTGGATCCACGCCAATTTGACTCCCTTCACACAGTATTATCATGTTTATATAAATTCCAATAACTTGGTACCCCTTGAGTCACAGTAGATTCTATTTTAACGTATCGGCCTGTAGGAACTGCTCCAAACATGTTAGACTTTATTAATTATATCAGAGCGGGGTTACATTTAGGCGGTTTATTGAGTATGCGAGCTGTAATTATGAATATGCTTCAAATTTAACCTCGACCATGATTCGGGTGAATGATTGAATCAAAATTTATTCTGTTTTCTCCAAATTGTTAATTCAGAATCCAGATTACATGGTGTATCCGACCATATTACAGTATATTTGGCAACTCTCGCTCTAGGATCTTGGATTTCTGTTGTGAGATTTTCATAATTCGATGAAATCATCCATAGCGAGTAGCATCCAAAAACATTTGTTGTGTGGGTTCTTCTTCGTGTGTTTGTGTTTTTTTGCTGTGTAAGGTTGTTATTGGCTACGTTATACTTGATGAAAATAGCATATTAAGTTGGGCATTGCAAAATCGTGTGAATATAAAGTATTATACTGGGATCCTATGTCTGTTACATGGGAATTGAACTGGGTGTCATCAATCTGCAGAGCAAACCAAATTTTGTATCACTTGGTTGGATCAAGATTGTTTACATGCGGCTATTTAAATCGTATCTCATGTTACACGGATTTGAATTTCAACACTTTTTGGAATTTTACTGGATTTTCAGATTACAGTAATTTCTTCTATTGGATTGGATATTGCAAGAAATTCTATTCATTTAAGCACTATTCGAAAGCGATTCTTGGTATTAGCACTTTATGGGCTGGCCTTTCCATGAGTCACAATTCAGTTCATGCTGTGCTTACACTGCAAACATTGTCCAAACCATTATCAGGAAAAATAAGATGTTGTAATCATGATTTCAGTGCATATATGAAACTATTCTTCATGATAAATGGTTTGAATTTTGTCGAATTCTGACCATGGTTGGACTGGGACAATCATTACTTGTAACTTCTTTGGTAATTGTTTTTTGAAAATTATTAATAAAAAAGTACCATGAGAAAATTTAGCCTTTATAGGGTACCAATATGTTGGATTTTTCCGGGCAGACACATGAGAAGAGGAGATACTTGCCCAAGACCTGTAGAATTTGGATTACATATATAACAGCTGAGGATGATACTCATCCTCTAGCCCAAAATAGGCTAACCCACAAATGGATTGCCCTGTCTAAAATTTAAATTTGTCAAACACTCTTAAACTTGACCCTACCATTAAATATAAAATAGTAGAGCACCCAACTAAATAGTGAATTACATCATTAACATTCTTGAGTCTTCCTAATGTCCATCTTACTTTCTTTTACACCAAGCACTTCCCTAAATTTCTGAAATTTCTCCCTGGTAAATGCTTTTGGTAAAAGGTTTCCAAGCTGCTTTTCAGTTCTTCAGTACACAACTTGAACCTCTTTGTTTTGCATCTACTCTCTAGTAGCACGAACGTGTATCTTGATCTCCATAGTCCTTGCATGAAACACCAGTTTTTTTTTGAGATGAATTGCAGTCTACTTAGCATAGTAAAGGAAACTTGAGAAAGATTCCTTTGACTAAGTGCCCAACATTAACCACCTATCAAGAGGCAAGCGCTTCCATTTAAGATAATTTTAGTTATCTTCAACTATTGACCAAGAAAAAAGGTTAGTGGGACTAGAGAGTACAATTAGTTGTTGATAGACTAAGGGAGTGTAGCACATCCCTAGATGCTAAAAAGATGTCAAAAAGAAAAGATACAACTAACAATAAATAGAGAGTAGCAGGATTTAGGTACAACAAAGGAGGAAAACCTAAGAGGTATGGGGTCCTAGCTCAACATAGATATCATAACTGGAAATAAAAATAGAAGTACAGGAGGAAAAGGGAGAAGAGGTATCCTATCTCCTTTTACCATTGTAAAGGGATTATTTAAATACCTATGACATCGTTTGGAGAGTAACCAAGGATGAGTGGGCTTCACTATACAATCATGGGAGGAGCTCTAGAGAGAAATGAACTATCTCTCCTAACATCCAAGTTTGAGGGGAAAAACCTCCTAATAGAAATTTGCTTGTTTGAGCAAACTTGAGGGGTGAAAAGATCTATGGTGTGGGTCTATCTCTGAGATCTATTAGAGGTGGGTTTCCTGTCAGTCTAATGGGAGGAATTATGTTGTCTCATTGTTTTGCCACCAATAGGGTCAAGAAGTGAAGAGTCCAAGTGGGGCTTACCGTCTCTAATAGTTGAGGCAGGATGAAAGAAGGAAGTGATGATCCTCATGGTTTTGGATTTGAAGAGGTTGTGTAAAGTCTCCCATCCGTGGAGGATCACCTCACAAATGTATAAGGACAATCATCTCTAATCATGCTAGTAAAATAAAATTGTAAGGGAACCCCTTGAGTCCCGGAAAAACAATGAAACCTCCCCTGAATCTTGTAGTATATGAGGCATTTGAAAATAAAGTGCCCTTGGACTCAATCTTTTGCAGTTGGAAAATCCTCTTAGTGTGTGGTGGTCCATATCGAATTGTTGATGATAGGAACAAACATGCAATTGGTTGAGAGGGATCATGAAGCTATGTACCCAATGGCATTGAATGTAGTTAGAACAAACAATGAGACCATCTTGAACTTGCATGAAGTGCTCATAATAAAAGGCGATCTAGGGGCCAAGTGGCTATGGGGAGACCTAGGCGCTTTAAATTCACTCATCCCTAATTGCCTTGATCTTTCCTTTAGTGGGGAAGAGATGACTGGGGGCTTCCAAAGAGTACCTAAAAGTAAGGATATGCTCTATAGAAATGTGAATGGCCTGGATAAATGAAGTGGGCTATGAGAACTAGCGTCGTATGCACATAGAAGGACAATCTCCTTGGAAGAGTAGAGAGCAAGATAGGGGTATCTATACTGGCTAGAAGTAGAGTCCATGTCAATTTGTGGATGGTGGGAGAAAACATGCAATTGGTTGAGGGGAATCTTGAGGCTATGTACCCAGTGGTGCTTAGGTTGAACATTGAGACCATCTTAAACTTGCATGAGGTGCTATTCAGAAACCACCATCATGGGGCCAAGAGGCTGGACGAGAGACCTAGGCACTCTTAATTTAATCATACCTAGTTGCCTTGTTGATCTCTCCTTTATTGGGGAGGAGATGATTGGGGGCATCAATAGAGTATTCAAAAAGAAGGAGATACTCTACAAAAATGCCAATGGTTTGGAGAAATGAAGTGGACTTTGAAAATTGGCTTTATATGCACCCCTAAGGGCAATCTCCTTGGATGAGTAGAGAGCAAGATAGGGGTATCTATCTTTGCTAGAAGCAAAGTCCTACAAAGTATGGATATTGTGAAGAAAGAAGGCAAGTTTGAAAATGTTTTCTATACGTGGACCCAAATTTAACTTTGACAACGACCTGGGGGACTATTGGTAATAGATCATGCACTCTAGCATGATAAAATACACCTTCTCAACACATGCCCAATCTATAGAGGATAAGAATGGTCCCTAAATGTCAACTCCATAAAGAATTGTTGGGTTTAATGATGGTGTCAAAGGGGTACATCTTCATAGGGATGTCCTGCAAATGCAAGTGGAAATATTAGCACTTGACCAAGGCAAAGGAAGCATACCTCTTGTAGAGCTAGGGTTGGAATGAAGGCTTCATGGTGAAATGTGAATTGGACTCCCAATATTTGTAGGCTTTGGTAAACTCCACTTCACCCTCGTAGAGGAAGAAGTGAAGGTCCTCTAGAGATTTTGAGGTATTGAAAATAATGATCTTAGTTTTGCTAAGGTTGGTCATCATCTTCTTAAGATTAGAAAAGACAGTGAGAGCATCTAATTGCATTTGAAGGACCTCGGGGAAGAGAAACAAAAGGGCCCCATTATTTGCAAACAAGACTTTAACAATTAGGACATGATGTAGGATGCAACTGTTTTCTACATGGGTATTCTCCCTACGAAACTTCTCTAGCTTACCAATGTAGATCCCAAATAATGTGGGAGAGAGGGAGCAACCTTGTTTGAACCCAATGGTACTCCTAATGGAGTTAGGGAATCCTTGATCTGCGTGAACCCATCCCATAACTATCTCACAAAGGCCTCAAATTGGCCACAATGAGGGACATTGGGAGACCAATGTCCTACAACCTTCGGAACAAGGATGCCCTCAGGAATCATTCCAAAAGCTCACGAAACAACATAAGACATTAGAATACTATTGCCTAACATCTTTAATAATAACATTGAGTGTAAAAGTGTGATCCATCATTTAGTAGTTGTTTCGAAACCATTCTTGCCTTGCAACCCTAAGTTTGTTCCTCTTGAAATAATTTGATATCCACATATTCAAAACTATGGCATAGAGTTTGGAAAAAGTGAGTCTGATCACAATGGTCCTAGAGTTGTTAGGGTCAAAACTATTGCTCAATTTAAAAATTTGATAGATGGTTTGCTATGACCAAGGTGGGGGGAAGTTTGAGCAAACCATCTAGTTGAAGAAATCAACAGTGCAAGATGTAAGAGAATCCAAGCCATGCTTGAGGATTTTGGCTTGGAATCCCTCACCCTCAGTTGCTCTACTTGAATTTAGAACCATAATACCTTTGTCATGTATCTAGAGGAAAACAAGTAGCAATATGTCGGGGGGTAAAGGGACAAGGGTATGGCATTGAATTGATATGTTGCAGAGGGAAGTAACATGTGAGATCAAGGAGAGGTTGTTAATGTTGGATGGAAGGGGGGTCTTGTTGGGGAGGAGGGTATGCCAAAAATATTGGGAGAGGTGCAAAGGGTTGAGAGGAGCTCACCTCTCGTTGAGGTAAGAAAACTACATTTCTTTTTATCAAAGGAGATATTGATAGTTTTATTGTGCCAATGGGCTATGTTGTCACATAACTTAGCAGCCTTGAGATTGCAAGGATTAATCGGTTGCTAACTTGGTGGAACCTTAGGATGATACCCCTAAGTGTCACACGGGTAAGGTCCTCTCTCTTTAGGTTTCCTAGATCCATTAAGGTAGACGTGGACTAACCATGGGAGGTGGCACCAATCAAGCTTTTCCGGGTACTTTCTAGTAAAGGCCAACTTTCCCATAGTACTTGCAAAATCGATTTTCAAGAGACAAGGTGCCTTGGAAAATAACAAAGGGTTCAAAATATGACACCCTGTGGGGGAATGTTAAAGGGGTTTGAATTTAATGGGTTAAAATAGCCTTTTAAGCGGAAAGAATGAGTAACTAACAAGATGTGGGAACAAAAGGTGCAAGCTACTCACAAATATAGTTACACAAGAAATGACTAGGCTCAACAAAGGAATGGTTATCTCAAGGGTTTATATAGTGCAGATCTAAGTTTTGAGTATAGTTGAGTTAATAATGCCTAGGAAATTAAGTATATGCATCACTAACGACCTTAGGTGTTGAGTTTTAAACGTTACCGACACTTGTTTAAATTCATATTTTGATAACTATTAATCTTAAAGGCTTAGATCTGAAAATATGAGTGAAAAATAATGTTGTGATGTGTTACGGGATCTCCCAACACACAAATAGGTTGTTGGTTTTTAACAGATCAGATTCGGAAATTAAATTACAGCAAGCAAATAAAGTGCACTTAGTTCAAATAAACGCTTACTAAGCTAAAATATTATCCACTAGGGTTTTAAGATGGATTAACTTCATATTTGCATGTAGTGCCTAGAATGCATGCTACTTCAACTAGCAAGTGTAAATTTATTCTTAGTGCCAAAGAAAGCAAGAGAAGTGTTTTTTAGTGAATGGAGAGAGAGAAGAGGTACATGATAAATATGACCGGTGCCATGTAGTTGGGTAGGGGAGTTGATTCACCCTTCCTAGCACTTGAGATGCAATTGATAGCTTGAGCTTGATGAGGCCATTGAGCAATCTACCAGGGTAATCTAGTTGAGATGTTTCCTTGGATCCAAACTTTCTTCTAACCTACAAACTGAGAAAGAGTATTAGTGAAAGGAAGTGAACAAAAGGAAGTGAACAAGACTACCAGTTACACATCAAAAGAGGAAAGCAAGAGCCAAAATCTATCTTCTCATAACACAGGGATCGTGATAGATAATTTTAAAAAACCAGAAGTCAACTATATTGCTGTAGCAAACTATCTCCTTTATAAAATGAGGCTCAATCTCTTCTTAAAGATGGAGAGAGAGAAAAATCCCTAAATCTAAAGAGATAGAGGGATGCGATCTTCATTTGAGTGCCCCCTTTGTTGGAAGCTTGCTAGATGGGGAACAAACACATGATTTTTGCCAATTAGATTCATCTTTGAAGAAGATCCACTTCAATATTGTTAGATTTTGTAGCTCAGACAGGTACTTCTACGTGGGGGTGTCTAGCACATAGAAGTGGTCTGAGAAAAGTAACTCTTTAGACAGTCTTGTAAAAGTGTCTTTTGTAATACTTTATAGTCAATAGTATTGAAGGGCCCATGGTATTGTGTCCCATGGTATTTCCCATGGTATTGACATAAAGTGAATATTATAAAAGAGTCCATGGAGAGTTGTATTGGAAAAAATAGTGATAGGAGTGAGTCATATTTCTTGTGTGTGACAGGAGTGAGTCATATCTCTTGTGGTGGACAGGAGTGAGTTATATCTCTTGTGTTAGACAATAATGATTCATATCTCTTTGGTGGCTTGGGAGTGATTCTATCCCAGCATCTAGGGTACCTTGATGGGATTTAAAATTTTTCATCCGAGGATATTTTTTTTTTTTGGATTGATTATTTGATTGTCATATTATACAGGATTACTTTGTAGTGATTTGGTTTTCATTTTTTTATTTTTATTTATTGTAAAGTATTTTTAATCACCAAAGGAAGATTGAGGTCTAACTCGTGAGATATGTGTTGGGAATTTGGACAATATTGAGAGGGGGGGGGGGGCAAATCAATATTGATAATTAACAATTTAAACCACTTATAATTAATTTTTAACACACATGATCAACAAGAACACACAGAACACAAATTTATCATGGAAGCCCAATAGGGTAAACCACCAATACTTCCTATTACTGCAAAATTATATTTACAAATAGTTTCTGCTTGCTACTACATACAAGGATGGTACTACACCCTATTTACCAGCAACTACTGGAAGGAGGCTTCGACCTCCTGGTTTTATCAACTGCTACTGAAAGGATGCTACGACACCCTATTTACTAGCTACTACTAGAAGGAGGCTACGACCCCCTAGTAACCCTGTTGCTTAACCTAGCGCCTCCCAACCTCCCTCATATGATAATTTATTCTCTAACTGTACTTCAATCGCTTTGTTAATTGAACGTGCAGAGATGAATATTTGAAGGTCTAAACTATTGTTTATATACCCTCAAACATTCAACAGTTACCTACCTTCATCGTGACTCTCCAAGACAACTAAAACAATTCGAAACTAATTCTTTGTTAATCGGTTCTTTTACTGTTTAATTTTTTAGTCGCGACCTTCTGCAGTTTCCTTTGCTTTCTGCAACAACCTTTCCGCATTGTTGACTTCTTGCGGACTCTTCCTTGGCCGTTGATGTGATGCGGATTGCAGATTGCGGATGCGCGGTTTGACTTTTCTCAAAAGGTCCTTCCGCAACGATCTTTCCGCACCGTTGATTTGTTGCGGACTCTTCCTAGATCGTTGCTCTGAGATCATATGCGGATTGAGGGTTTTCCAAAATCCTTAAAAATGCTTCCGTAGTTTGCTTTCCGCAAGATTTCTTCTGCGTCGTCGATCTCATGCAGACTCTTTCCTGATCGCCGATCTTAGATCAGATGCAGATTGCGAATTTTCCAAATTCCTTAAAAGTGCTTCCGCAATTTTCTTTCCGCAATCTTTCTTCCGCACCGTCAATCTCTTGCGGACTCTTTCCTAGTCGTCGATCTTGCGGATTGCGGGTTTCATAAAGTCTCAACCGTTACTTCCGCAATTCCCTTTCCGCACTCTTTCTTCTGCATTGTCGATCTTTTGCGGAATTTTTTCCGATCTTCGATTTTGCGAATTGCGGAACCACACTTTCCCATTTTGGACCTCCGCAATTTTCTTCCGCAACTTTGTTTCCGCATTTCTTTTGGACCGTCGATTTCCTTGTGGGTTCACTCCCGACCGTTGATCTAAGATCAAATGCGGATTTTTGAATCTTCATTTCTTGTGTGGAAATCATTTACCACCGTCGATCTTTTCAAAATCGGCTTCTGCAATTTCTCTTGACTGATCTGGGCCGTCCAATTTTTCACTTCACTCTAGCATTTAGGGAATGTTATTTTCCATGCATATCTATTTTGCGGATCTTATTGTAGACCATTGATCTCTGTCTCTCGAATGATCTGGGCTATTCAAATCATCTTTGGCGCTTCCACTGCTTGTTTTGCGGATTCGTCCAAATCTTCTTGGCGCTTAGGACTGTTATCTGCCATTGCTCGCTTTGCGGATCTTTCCCCTATCATTGACCCTGTCACTGCTTTTCTATTCGATTTTGTAATTCCTTTGTCATTGTTGAGCTTCTTTCACATCAATGACAACTATTTTCAACAATCTTCCCCTTTGACAATGATGGCAACTCCTTAATTTTTTCCCCCTTTGACATTAATGACAAAGGTTTCTTCTTCCTGACAACTCCTCCTGTCAACATATCTCCCCCTGACATGATGCCTTTTTCTCCTTTTTATTCATTGTAAGGAGATTACTCCCATCTTTTTCCTAAGATGCTCAAATGCTTCTTTGGGTAGTGTTGTCCATCGAATGCACACTGTTAGCAGAAATCTTTTGCACTCCTGTTTCCCTAAGCGGGAAAGGTGTGGCCCTGGGGGCAAGCAAAGAGTCAGGTGCTGTCACCTGATCCCAGCTCCTCCGTTTAGGCTAACTCCTAACGAAGCCAAGGGGGGTAGTCCCTAAAAAAGGTTGTCTAAGGCTTTTTAAAATGTTTTTAATGATTCTTAGATGGATGGTGTGAATTAGTGTTGTTTAAGAGTTTTTTGATATACACAATAACCAATTACGCAATCCATGTTGCTATTTGCAAAACACGATATGAATAATAAGATAGAAATTAAAGCATCCACACATGAATAACTTAGAAATAAAAGGACAAATGGTCCAAACAAGATAATGCAACAATTAAAAGACCAGTGCCTTAAATGGAGTCAAAGTGTTGGGGATGCTGAAATACAAGTCTTTGATGTTTGTGAGATCATTTTGCAAATGCTTCTTGGTAAATTTTAGTGTAAGTTTTAAGATGAGGTTGATTATTAAATGGGAGGGGGATCTCCAAAATATACCTTTCGGTACGGGAGATATGTCCAAAACCCTTAACCGATGCGGCTACCCGCAAGGAATATGTAGGCTGGTTTGGAGTCTCTGAAGCTATGTTCAACACTACACTGCAAGGGTGTAGCCTAACTGGCGCCTCGAGGTCACTGACTAGTGGTTCCTGCTTCCTTTGGGTGTTTTGCCACCGCAATGACTTAAATCCAGGCATTGGATTTTCGCTTGGGGAAAGTGGTAAATTTTATTATGGTTGTACTTGGATTTAAGCGTGCGAATTAATAAGTTACAGTGCTTCTGGGTATCCCGAACGGGTAGAGCATACACACTGTAGAATGGTAAGTTCCAATTTTAGGGGATGTGTGAGTTGCAAATTTTATTAACAAACACAACTCTCCGACAGAGAGTGCTCTTGATCCACCTTATGGTGAGATTCAAGAGTCTTATCTAACCTACTATGATAATGCAATGCAAATGATCTCCGATAGAGAGTGCTCTTGACTTGTCTTATGACAGGTTCAAGAGTCTTTGGGTTCTTTTTATGAATAATTAAGAAGGCACATGAAACAAGAATCATGCAAGTGATGAAAGCTTAAACTAACAATTAGTAGAAATAAACTAAGTCTAGCAAGCAATATAATCTAAGCAAGGAAAAACCAAGACACACTTCCCCCAAATAGGGGAAGTAGAAAAAATGTGGGAGGCTTAACCCCACTAGTCCTTTTTTATTAATGATTACAATGAGAGGGATTTTAACCCTTGAAAAAGAAAGATTGCAAGCTACTAAGATGAATGAGCCTTAATGGCTTTTTATAAGGGTGCAATTTATGCTTGTATTTCGTCTTCTTGTTTTGCACTCCTCTTCAAGCCTTTAGACTTGCTCCCTTGGTTCACTTTGTCCTTGCCACCTACACAGAAAAACCAAGCACTAATGCATCCATTATTGTTAGCAAACAAACTAATCTATATGCAAAAAATATTGAAATTAATCTAAGTATGAAATTGCAAATTTTTAGTCTTTTTGAAGTAAGAAAACTAGGAAAACGTACATGCAAAAAGAGTAAAAAGAAGGCTGAAAAAGATGAATAAATAGGGCAGCTAACAAAGGAGTTAGATGGCTGCAACAAATGAAGAAAAGGGGCAGCCAAATAGGAAGAAAGATAGCTGCAAATCAGAGAGGAAAAAGGCTCAAAAAGTGCCAAAAAGAAGCTGCAAAAAGTGCCCAAAAAGGCTGAAAATGGAGGAGAAAGAGGGCAGCCAACTAAAAGAAAAGTTGGCTGCAAAATAATGAGGAATAGGACAGCCAAACAAACAGAAGAATGGCTGCAAACAAAAAGGACAAAGAAGGAAGCCAACAAGAAGACAGTTGGTTGCAAAAATTGAAGGGAAGAGGGTCAAAAAGAAGAGCAAAAGAGAGCAAAAAGTAAGGAAGAAAACCAGAGAAACAAGAATGATAAGGAGTGAAGACAAGAAGCAAGTTAGCAGGTATACGAAAGATAAGACATTAAATGGCTACCCTACCGTGTTAGATTTATAGCCCTCATGAGCTAACATTGATCAAATATTTACTAAATAAAGAGAGTAGGGTAAGAACACGATCACCTTGCAAGATGAAAATCACATACAAAAAGCCCACGCATAGACCTCCAAAGTCACTTTATTCCATTAACAAATATCATTTACAATCTTGGCAGAGTTCTTTTGCAAATTCTCCATATGCAAATGGGAAGAAGAGACTCTTATTTATACAAAAAGAAAAGCTAAAACCCTAAGTCAGGACTCGGGATCAGGGAGGCACACTGGAGCAATTGAATGAGCTTGACATGAAGATCTGGAGTTAAAACTGAGTTCAGGAAGGTGAGAGTGGGGAGGTGGCCTCCACCTAGGCAAGACTCCCCCACTCCTCAACTTTGGAGTCTCCTCCAACCAATAGCACACCTCCATCCAGAAAAAACGTGAGCATAAGGAGAGGAGGCGCAGCCCTGAGGAAGATGAAGACTGGAGTTGACTGAATGCTGAACTGAGCTGAGACTGATGAGTAACTTGGTGCTGGAGTAAAGAGGGGGGGGGTGAGGTGGCTCAATCCCCCTCGGTTCTGTCACCAAGCCAACAGATGAAGACTGTTAGGATATTTAGACACTTAGGAGTTAGTTAAGATCAACTTGTGTAATATATCCGTTAGGTAAAAGTGTGTTTCTTTAGTATGCATTTGTAAATATTCTAATCTGACGGTCACGATATGTTCTAGACATAGAGTGATCCGACGGTTCAACTTCTCTTAGATCATACCTACCATTGATTTGTAGCTTAACACCCGATTGGTCTATGATCTCTATTTAAAGAGCATAGAGGGTCCTTGGCTAGTTGATCGATTATGAGAAGGTCATGTAACTTTCTTTCTTTTGCATAATAAATTGCTCCAAGTAGCTATTTGGCTGCAGCCGTGGACTGTTTCCCTCTCGAGGGTAATAATCACGTGACAAACATCGGTGTGTTGATCTATGATCTATTTGTGTGAAGCGGTTGCTCAAGGTGTTCGGTCTTTTGGGAGTAACCTATGTACTTGAACATGGTATCAGAGCTTTTATGAAGAGCCGCTTCCGGTTTTGATCAAGATCTGGAACCGGTGTTGCCGAAACTTTGAAAGGGTTTCTGTGCATTTGTGGCCTGTGGGAGCTGTTCCATTGTGTTCGGAGCGCTGTTTCCATTAGGAAATAGTTTTCGTTTCACCGAAAACCGTTTCCGTTTGCTTCAGAAACACCCATTTCGGCAAATCTGAAGGTATAATGTTACAGTGACGGATTTGTTTTTTGTAAATCTCTCATATTTTATCAGTTTATTATTAGATCTTTTTTGTTTTTGTCTTAGATTGTTGCCTTCCCTGACTGTGTATGTTCTTTGCCGTGCACTTTGCGCGATTGCGGCGAATCAGAAACAGTAAGGGAAATATTTTTTTTTCTTGTCTTCTTGCCTACGTATGCTCTTTGCCGTGCACCTTGTGCGATCACGGCAAATCAGAAACAGTTAGAAAACTTGAAAACGTAGACTTTCCGGGTAAGCTAACCAAGATCTAACCCCATTGTGTGGAAAAGTTTTTTTTTGTTTTTGTTTTTCGTTTTTTTATGATTTGCAGGAAAAGAAAGCAAGCACAGAGAACGAGAGAGGAGTAAAAAAAAAAAAAAAACCCCTTTCTCTTTCCATTATTTTACGTACCTTTTAAACTTAGCTCACTTGGTCCAAAGTTGGTTTATTACTTAATAGGTTTTGAGTTCAAGTCTTATTAAGCTACTTTTTAGTGCATGCAATTTCTATTTTCAAGTTATTTTATTGTAAAAGTGCATCTCACATAAATAAAATAAAATAAAAGTGAGTCACTTAAGTCTTTTAATTTACTGCCGCACTATTTAAAAGTCACATTATTGTAAAAGTGAACATCACTTATTCTACAAAAGTGATTCACTTCAAAGCAACTTTATTGTAAAAGTGAACATCACTTATTCTACAAAAGTGATTCACTTCAAAGCAACTTTATTGTAAAAGTGATTGTCAAAGGTTGATCTTAGGAAGAGCGGGCTTCTTTTTTTAGTTGGTCAAGTTAATATCTGCCACGTCACTATTGGAGACATCTTCAACTTTTTCTTTGATCAAGCGTAACTTTATCATCTAGAATCAGTTTTAAGTGCCGTTTTTTTTAAAACCGCATATTTTTTCGAGCTCTTTGCATCCAGATAGTTAGTTTCTGTTCTTTCAGCCATTATTTTACAGTATGGCCGCCCCTTGTGATATTATACTTACAAGTTCTAACTATTTCTCATGGAAATCTCGTATGGAGGATGTTCTGCGAAGTAGGGGACTTTTCAGGATAACCTCAGGGAAATAAACAGAACCAACTGATGATGATAAGAAAATTAAATGGTCAAATAGATGTGATGAAGCTCGTGGATTGATTGGGATGTCAATCTCTACTGATTTGCGATTCCACATATCTGGAATTGATGAACCTAATCTCGCTTGGGAAAAGTTGGAATTTGTGTTTAGTAAACACAATGAAATTTGGGGTCATCAACTTGAGAATGAGTTGCTTTCCTTGAATCCAAATGATTTTTCATGTATTCAAGACTATTTGTCTAAGTATAAAACTCTTAGACTATTATGTGCAGAATGCAAGATTAAGAAAGAAGACAAACAATGTATTTATCATATTCTTTCAAAACTTGGACCTGCATATTCTGTTTTTGTATCTACATTCTACTCCATGAAAGAATCCTTGACTGCAGCTAGCTATCAAGAGCTTAGCCTTGAATCCTTTTGTGATTCCTTAATTAGAGAGCAAGATAAGCTCATTCATCTTGGAATAATTAACAATGCAGATACATCTGGGAAAGCCTTATTGTCCCAACAGAAAGAAAAGTCCAAGCCTCCCAAGAAACAAAATTTTCGCAATAATAAGCAAAACAACAAGGGTCCCAAACCTTCTCAGTCAACTCCTTCTTTAAAAAATGAGAAAAGATCCAAGCAAAAAGGAAAGAAGACTAAGCGTCATTGCAATTTTTGTGGAAAAGATAATCATAATGAATCTAAGTGTTTTAAGAAGATGGCAGCCTTGGAAGCAACAATGAAGAAGCACCACATCAGCCTAGATTCGTCTTCAGAATCTACCTCTCATGGACATGCACTTTGTGCTTCTGGTTACTCTTATACTGCATCTTCTTCTTCTACTTTAATTGAATGGCTCATTGATTCTGGAGCATCTTATGATATCGTTAAGGATAAATCCATCTTTTCTACTATGCATGAATGTAACACCAAACAAATATTTGTTGGTGATGATAGATCTCTAAGTGTTGTAGGATCTGGAACAGTTCCAGTAGAAAATGGTCATTTCAGTGATGTACTATGTGTTCCAAAAATTTCCTGCAATTTGTTATCAGTCTATCAAATTACTCATTCAGGTGAAGGTAAAACTGTAACGTTTACACCTCACCAAGTTGTAATCAAGGATTTTAATAATCCTCAAAATGTCCTTGCTACTGGAACTGTTGATGATATTACCAGGTTGTACAAATTTAACAACTTTGGGTCATTACCTTTTCCTTTAGTTTTTGTTGCTCATAGTGATAACTTGAGCAAACTTTGGCATGAGCGATTTGGTCACTTAAATTATCGCTCATTGCAACAACTATGTAAAGACAATATGGTGACTGGTCTTTCGCTGGTATCTTGCAAGGATGGTGTTTGTTCCGGTTGTGTACTCGGAAAACATCATCGAGATAGTTTTGACAAACGTGCCTCTTGGCACGCCTCGGTTCCCTTGGAGCTTGTGCATAGTGACTTGTGTGGCCTTCTTCCATTTGCTTCCTTTTCTGGTTTCAAATATTTCTTAACTTTCATTGATGACTACTCCAGACGCACTTGGGTTTACTTCCTAAAACTTAAGAGCGAAGTATTTAACATGTTCTTGGCCTACAAGGCCCTTGTTGAAAAACAATCTGGTCATCAAATTATTAAGTTAAGATTTGACAATGGAGGAGAATATCTTAACAACAAGTTCACTACTTTTTGCACTAAACAAGGAATCCAACAACAACACACTGTTCCATACACACCACAACAAAATGGTGTAGCTGAACGAAAGAACCGCACTTTAAAAGAAATGACTAATTGTATGATCCAATCTAAGGGACTAAGTCTTCAATATTTGGCTGAGGCCATAAATTGTGCAAATTACATAGTTAATTGCACACCCACTAAAGTTTTACAAGGTATAACACCGGAAGAAGCATGGAGTAAAATTAAACCAGATGTAAGTCACTTTCGTGTGTTTGGTTGTGAAGCATGG
Organism: Pseudotsuga menziesii; assembly: GCA_001517045.1. Lineage (NCBI taxonomy): Eukaryota > Viridiplantae > Streptophyta > Pinopsida > Pinales > Pinaceae > Pseudotsuga > Pseudotsuga menziesii. Next base: position 12,497 of record LPNX011206838.1, on the reverse strand, counting down.
GCTCACATTTCGGATGAAAAACGGAAAGCATTGCAACCTAAAAGTGAAAAGTGCATATTTGTTGGATATTCTGAAGATGTAAAAGGTTATAGGCTTCTTCAGCCCCATTCACATGATATAATCATTAGAAGAGATGTTAAATTTGATGAAAATCTCTTGGCCTGCGAGCCTAACTTGGCGGGTGTGCCATCTTTGGCCTGTGAGCCTGATTCGGTGATTGTGCCTTCTTCTTCTTCTTCCAACTTTTTTGATAGGTTTCCAACTCCAGTTTCTGATGATGACAGTGAGGATGAAAATCCACCTCCGCCTGCTCATGTTCCTCCATTTGCACCAGCACCAATACTTCCTCGATGGGTTCGTTCAACATGTGAAGCAGCTGGTGATCTTGTCAGTGATCTTAGAGATCAACGTCGAACACGTTCTCAGTTTCAGCGAGCCTCTTCTCTTTTGGCTTAAGTTTCCGAGAATCATGATCCAGAAACTTTTGCAGAAGCTTCAGGAAATCCAGTTTGGGATGCAGCTATGGATGAAGAATATCGTTCCTTAATGGCGAACGATACTTGGGATCTTGTTCCTCTTCCAAAAGGAAGAAAACTTGTCAGATGTAAATGGGTCTATAGAACTAAGTATGCATCAGATGGAAGTGTTGAAAGACTTAAGGCAAGGTTAGTTGCCAAAGGTTTTTCCCAAGTTGAAGGGATTGACTACAATGAAACCTTTGCCCCTGTAGCAAAAATGAACTCCATCCGCCTTGTTCTTTCCCTTGCAGCGTTACATAACTGGGAAGTTCATCAAATGGATGTTAAGTCTGCCTTTTTACATGGTGATTTACATGAGGAAATTTACATGGAACAACCTCTTGGATATGTTCAGGATAACTCTAGCCTTGTTTGTCTCCTTAAGAAATCCTTATATGGCCAAAAGCAAGCTCCTAGAGCTTGGTATGCCAAAATGGATAGCTTTCTCCTTGACACTGGTTTTTCTAGATGCCATTCTGACCCCAATGTCTATACCAAGAAAGTAGGAAACCATCTCATCATACTTGTTCTTTATGTTGATGATCTTAGCCTTACTGGTAGTGACCCTAAACTTATAACCCATGTGAAATCTAGTCTTAAGCAAAATTTTGAAATGTCAGACTTAGGACATTTGCATTATTTTCTTGGTCTCCAAGTCTTGCAAACCAAAGAAGGAATTTTTCTTTCCCAGTCTAAGTATGCTTGTGACCTTTTTCGTCGCTTCCACATGGAAGATTGTAAACCGGCCCCTTCTCCCTTCTAGTCTAGAGTCAAACTTTCTGCCACTTGTACTTCCCCTGAAGTAGATGCCACCTTATTTCGTCAGCTTGTTGGTAGTCTTTTATACTTGACTCATTCCCGTCCTGACCTTTCCTTTGCCGTTGGTTGTGTTGCCCGTTATATGCAAACTCCTCATGAAAGTCACTGGAAAGTAGCAAAAAGAATATTTTGATATATTTGAGGTACAATTCAGTTTGGGATTCATTACAGTACAGGGGGGAAACCTTTGTTGGTTGGTTTCATTGATTCAGATTGGGCCGACGATCCTGATGATCGGAAGTCTACTGCAAGTTATGTTTTCAGTCTGGGATCTGGATCTGTCATTTGGGCTTGTAAGAAACAACAAGCTCTTGCTCTTTCTTCAGCAGAAGCAGAATATCGAGCCGCAGTTAATGCCAGTCAGGAAGCTTTATGGCTTCGACAGATCCTTTCATAGTTTGGATTCGAGCAACAGCAGCCTACTCCACTTTGGTGCGACAATCAAAGTGCCATCAAGCTTGCCAAAGATCCAGTTCTACATCAGCGCATCAAACACATTGAGCTACACATGCACTTCATCAGAAATCTTGTTCATGATAGTGTTATTGAAGTTCTTTATTGCCCTACAGATGATCAAGTTGCAGACATCTTCACCAAGTCTCTTACAGAAGTGAAGTTTTCTAAACTTCGGTCTATGTTAGGAGTTCAGGAAGGTGTCCTTAAGGGGGGATAGGCTCTAATGCCTCCTTCCTTCTCCTAATAGTGTCACTTTTGTAAATCCTTCAATCCTATCCCAAGTTGTTCTTAAGGGGGGATGTTAGGATATTTAGACACTTAGGAGTTAGTTAAGATCAACTTATGTAATATATCAGTTAGGTAAAAGTGTGTTTCTTTAGTATGCATTTGTAAATATTCTAATCCGACGGTCATGATATGTTCTAGACATAGAGTGATCCGACGGTTCAACTTCTCTTAGATCATACCTACCATTGATTCGTGGCTTAACACTCGATTGGTCTATCATCTCTATTTAAAGAGCATAGAGGGTTCTTGGCTAGTTGATCGATTATGAGAAGCTCATGTAACTTTCTTTCTTTTGCATAATAAATTGCTCCAAGTAGCTATTTGGCTGGGGCCGTGGACTGTTTCCCTCTCGAGGGTTTTAACCACGTGACAAACATCGGTGTGTTGATCTGTGATCTATTTGTGTGAAGCAGTTGCTCAAGGTGTTCGGTTTTTTGGGAGTACCCTGTGTACCTGAACAACGACCACATAACCCAATTCGCCCACCTGAGGAGAGAGGGCACAATCTCTGACTGAAAGCTAACTGCTGCACTCCGAAAACTGATTTGGATGTGATTGATGTTGATTGGAATCATCTCCGATAAATTATGCCGAGGTAATTAGCCCTTTATTTTATTCAATTTGGCCTTTTTTGGAGATATTTTGATTTTCTCCAATTTATTATTTTTTATTATCTTAATTAATATTTCTCATTTTTTGGGTTTTTTGAGAAAATATTAATTCCAAGGCCAAATAATAGTCTGAAACTTAGGATAAGTGTGACTAGGGGTTAAATGAGTATTTTGGCTTAGAAAATAATTGTTTATTTGCCAAAAACAACCCCCAGACCACTTAATTATTACAAAATGAAAAATTTCAATTAAACCATGGTCAAAATGGTTTAAATAAATTGAAAAATTTAATTAATTCTCTATAGTCAAAAAATAAAAAATAAAAATTCACCACATGTCTAGGAAATTTTTTTTGGACATTTTTTAATGTATCTCGGGGCCTAGTAAATGACCATAGAACATACAACTAGTGTCTAGTAGGTTTAAATTTACTAGTTGGACTCTAATAACCCACCAAGGCCCAAATTTCAAAATCGGGCATTCCAGCTTTGGAGGAAGCGTGAGAAAAACTTATCGATTATACTCGGCTATAGGAAAAGTATAATCGACATGGGAAAAAACTCCTTGGAATACCTTAGTTGAAATCTATGTCTTAGGGGACCGAGCCACTCAAAACCCCTACTAGCACACTTTATTACAAAAACCCCCATGGGGCATGGTCATTTCAACATAAAAATAAAAATGACTAGCCAAAATTGGCTAGGCAAAACATTCTGAACCTTTGATACACTGGATATGAACATTGACCATGTTCATCAACTGGCGGCTCAACAGGAGGTTCAAGTATGGTACAAAATAGTTGGTAACAGGTAGTGGCTTTGTGCAAAATATCAACTATTTGTTCTCTGGTGTCAACATATTCTAGTTTGACAGCCTTTTGTGACACTTGTTCTCTTAGAAAGTGATATTTTATTGGTATGTGCTTTGTCTTGGAGTGCATGACAAGGTTCTTTCATATATTTATGGCACTCGTATTGTCACAACTTATCACTATTGGATCTTCATATTTGACAAGTAAGTCTTCTAATGTTCGTTTCATCCAAATGACTTGAGTACAACATGATGCAACAACAATATATTCAGCCTCTATTGTAGATTGTGATATGGAGGATAATTTCTTGCTTAACCATGATACCAAACAATTTCTTAAAGAGAATGCTGCTCCACTGGTACTCTTTCGGTCATCAACACTTCCTGCCCAATCTGCATCAGTGAATGCCTTTAGAGTGAAGTTATTGCTTTTTGGATACCATAATCCATAATCCATAGTACCTTTTAGATATCTAAGAATTGTTTTTACTACAGCCACATGTGTTTCTTTTGGGGCTGATTGAAATCTGACAACCAAACCTACAACCTGCATTACATCTGGTCTAATAGCTGTTACATATAATAAACTACCAATCATTGACCTATACATAGTATGATCCACTTTTAAGGATTCATCATTCTTGCTTAATTTACATCCAGTGACCATAGGAGTAGTAAAAGGTTTGGATTCTTCCATTTTGAACTTTTTCAATATTTCTTTGATATACTTAGTTTGAGAAATGAAAATCCATTTTTCTGATTGAGATACTTGTAAACCTAGAAAGAATGTTAATTCTCTTAACATTGACATTTCAAATTCTTTCTTCATTTCTGATGCAAAGTTTACACTCAGAATTTGTAGATCACTTCCAAATATGATATCATCTACATAGACTACCACAATGATCATATTTTCATTTTCAAACTTTACGTATAAATTACTGTCAATGGCCCCTCTTTTATATCCTTGTTGTTTTAAATAATTGTCAAGTCTAGAGAACCATGCCCTTGGAGCTTGTTTAAGGCCATAGAGGGTTTTCTTTCGTTTGCACACATAATTTATGTTTTCTGACAAGAGAAAACCTTCAGGCTGCTCAATATAGACTTCTTCTTCAAGTTCTCCATTAAGGAACGCAAATTTTACATCCATTTGATATACCTTAAAGTTTTTGTAGCATGCAAAAGCTAAGAACATCCTGATGGCTTCGAGTCTTGCCACAGGTGCAAAAGTTTCTTCAAAGTCAATGCCTTCTACTTGAGCATATCCTTTACATACTAACCTAGCCTCGTTTCTTGTCACATGACCATGCTCATTGAACTTGTTTTTAAATATCCATTTGGTTTCGTTAACGTTCATATCCTTAGTTCTTGGGACAAGTTCCCAAGTTTGGTTCTTTTCTATTTGATCAAGTTCTTCATTCATAGCATTGATCCAATCCTCACTTTTGCAAGCTTCTTTAAATCTTTTGGGTTCTATTATCGAAAGTAGTGCTTGTTCTTCATCAAGTAATTTTCTTCTTGTTTTAACCCCTGATTCTTTGTCACCAATTATTTGATTTTCACGATGATTTTTCTGGACCCACCTAGATGGTGTCTTTGTGTTTGATCTCAGGGATTCTTCATTCTCACTTTCATGTGATTCTTCTTCCTCTACTCTTTCTTCTTCTTCTTCTTCATAATTATCTTCCTTTTGTGTACTTTATCTCTTTATTTTATCATCTACTTCATCATCAATTTCTTCATCATCCATACTTACTTGAATTTGTATTCTTCTTGGTTTAGTATCATCAACAGTTACATTTTCACTTTCTATGATCTTGTGCGACCTTAGATTATAACATCTGTATGCCTTTTTGGTGGAAGAATATCCAAGAAATATGCCTTCATCGGTTCTAGAGTCAAACTTCCCTAGATTATCATCATCTCTTTTTATGTAGCATTTACTTCCAAAGGTTCTAAAATATTTAACTGAAGCCGGTCTTCCAAACCATAGCTCATAAGGAGTTTTGTCACTATTCACTCTAAGTTGTCCTCTGTTTTGTACATATACAACTATATATATTGCTTCTCTCCAATAGCCATCGGGAAGTTTTGCTTCATTAAGCATAGTTCTAGCTGCTTCTTGGACTGTCTTATTCCTTCTCTCAGCTACTCCATTTTGCTGAGGAGTGTTTGCTGCTGAGAACTGTCTCTTGATTCCATGATTTTCACAAAACTCATTGAACTCATTTGAGGTGAATTCTCCACCATTATTTGATCTTAGGCATTTGATTTTGCGATTTCTTTTATTTTCAACAAGGGCTTTGAAGGCTTTAAACTTCATAAAGGCTTCTGATTTTTCTTTAAGAAACTTAGAAAAGTCACCCAAGTCATTCTTGTATAGTCATCGATTAATAACATAAAGTAATATTCTCCTTGAAGGCTTTTAGTCCTTGTTGGTCCACAAATATCAGTGTGAACTAATTCTAATGGCTGGGAGGTTGTATGTTCTTTCACCTTGAAGTTTGTTCTTGTTTGCTTCCCATGAAGACAATGTCTACACATTTGATTTGGTGGTTTTATGATTTTTGGCAGATTTCTTACAGCTCTCTTCTGACTAACTCTTACAAGATTGTCAAAGTTTAGGTGCCCCATCCTTCTATGCCATAACAAACTTTCATCAACTTGGCTCATATAACATTGTTCTTCATTTTCTAGAATATACACATTGCTTGGAGTTCTCACAGCAGTTCCAACAAGTTTTCCTGAATCTTTTCTTTTGATTTCACACTTCTTGGAATCAAATATACATATGTGTCCTTGATCATACGTTTGACTCACACTCAAAAGATTAGGTTTTAAGTTTTCTACAAGTAGAACATTTTCAGCTTTCATCTTATCCCTAATAACCACTGTACCCTTCCCGATTATTTTAGAGGATAGATTATCTCCAAAAGTGACCTTTCCTTTTTGCTTCCTTTTTAGGCTTAGGAACTTAGTTGGGTCACCTGTCATGTGTTTTGAGCATCCACTATCCATATGCCATAGATTTTGTTTTTCTGTAGCACATAGACCTAATGAACATTCCACATCACCCTTCCTTTCCAAGCTATCCCTTTGTCTTGAAATTTTGAGGTGTCATCCATAGGAGTTACTAGTTTACGTTTTCTAGCAATGTGTCCCTGATTACCACATTTGTAGCATTCTGTACTATAACCTTGTAGAGGAGCAAAAGAATTGTAGTTTCTTCCTTTTGGATTGTTTTTGGTAATATTTTCTTATAGACATAAGTATGTGATGTAATCCCTTTCTCCATAGGAGTCTTTAGTTTACAATTTCTAGCCATATGTCCAAAATTGTTACAGGTGTAACAATTTCTTAAAAAGAGTAGTTGATGTTTGCTTGTCACTGGTCTTTTAAGCATCATATCTGTTTTTTGTAATGGAGAAGCATATTTCTTACTTTCTTCTCTTTTAATTTGGCTCATGAGTGCAGCACCATAACTTCTTTTATTTCCATCTTGATTTGTGCAAGAGGAATATCCATGTTTTTCTTTGTCAAATCCTAATCCAGATTTATCGCTTGATGGTCTTTGGACACTTAGAATTTCATCTAAATCTAAAGTCCTTGAGCTATTTTCATACCTTGATTTGATAGATACTTAATCCAGTTTCTTTCTAAGGTGCATAATGTCTTGTTCAAGCCTTTTAGATTCTTGTATTTTCTTTTTGAGTTGTTGTTCTAGATTGTTTTCAATCCTTTCGATTTCTAGAACTTGATTCTTTGGGTTTTCCAAGAAATCAACAATCATTCTTTCCGCATCTTTGTTTTTCTCTTCAAATTCTATCATGTGAGTTTTTTATTTCTTGTACATCTTTTTATACTTCTCTAATTCTTCATGAGAATTTGCAAGTTCTGCTTCAAGATTTGTCACATCTTCTATTTCTTCTCCAGAGTTTTCACTTTCGAAACCAATGAATAGGACTTCAGCATCTTCACTTATTTCATCATCTTCACTATCTTCTTTGGAGTAGAGATTTTTCTTATTTTTCTGTAACTTATTTTTGTATATGAACTTATTCTTTTGATCTTTATGAGTGCAATGTTTTTCATCATCGCTATCCTCTTGTTTTGGGTGACGACATCTTTTGGCAAAATGTCCAATCCTTCCACGGTTAAAACATTTCAAAGGTAGCTTCTCTTTGTACTTGCCAGTGCCTCTCTCAAGTTTCTTGATGAAGAGAGCTTCCTCATCATCTAGGTCCTCAGATTGGATCTTGGATACGGCTTTAAAGGCTGCTTCCTTCTTTGATGATCCATTTTGTCCTGTTCTCATCTCATAGGCAGTAAATATCCCATGTAGTTCATTTACTGTCATAAGTTTAAGATCATCTCGTTCTTCTAGAGAGGATACCTTTGAGTCATACTTCATTGGTAGGGTTCTTAGTACTTTGTCGACTACATCTTTCTCTTTAAGTTCTCCTCTAAGGCCTCTAATAGCATTAACAATTTCATCTACTCTTTGAAGATATTTTGCAATATTTTCTTCCTCTCTCATTTTTAAGTTTTCAAACTGTCCTTTGTAGGTCTGAAGTTTGGATTCCTTGACCTTTGTTGCTCCTTCATAGATACATTTTAGTTTTTCCCAGGCATGTTTGGCTGTTTTGCATTGCATGACTTTTACAAGTATTGATTCTGTTAACCCACTCAAGATTGCATTTAGAGCTTTTGCATTGGCTTCATATAACTCTAGCTCTCCTTCGTTTATAGGTACGTCATCTGGTACTTTATATTCTGTTTCAACAGTACTCCAAACCTTGTATCCAAGAGCCATTAGATGGCACTTCATTCTTACACTCCAGTATGCATAATTATCTCCAGTAAATAAGGGAGGTCTGTTGGTGGCTAACCCTTGTTGATCCATAGTGATTTTTATTAGGATCCTCCTTTCAGTGATTAAGCTGTAGTGAAGGATCCTGCTCTGATACCAATTGTTGGAAATCTGGACAATACTGAGAGGGGGGTGGGGGGTGAATCGGTATTGATAACTATTAACAATTTAAACCACTTATAATTTGTTTTTAACACACATGATCAACAAGAATACACAAAACACAAATTTATTGTGGAAGCCCAATAGGGTAAACCACCAATACATCCTATTACTGTAAAATATATTTACAAATAGTTTCTGCCTGCTACTACAGACAAGGATGGTACTACACCCTATTTACCAACAACTACTGGAAGGAGGCTTCGACCTCCTGGTTTTATCAGCTGCTACTGAAAGGATGCTACGACACCCTATTTACCAGTTACTACTGGAAGGAGGCTACGACCCCTTAGTAAGCCTGTTGCTTACCCTAACGCCTCCCAACCTCCCTCATATGATAATTTGTTGTCTTACTGTACTTCAATCGCTCTGTTAATTGAATGTGCAGAGACGAATATTTGAAGGTCTAAACTATGTTTATATACCCTCAAACATTCAACAGTTACCTACCTTCATTGCGACTCTCCAAGACAACTAAAACAATTCGAAACTAATTCTCTGTTAATTGATTCTTTTACTGTTTAATTTTCTAGTTGCGGCCTTCCACAGTTTCCTTTGCTTTTCGCAACAACCTTTCCACACCGTTAATTTCTTGCGGACTCTTCCCTGATCGTTGATCTGATGCGGTTGCGGATTGCGGACGCGCGGTTTGACTTTTCTCAAAAGGTCCTTCCACAACTACCTTTCCGCAACGATCTTTCCGCACTGTTGATTTCTTGCGGACTCTTCCTAGACCGTTGATTTGAGATTAGATGCGGATTGCGGGTTTTCCAAAATCCTTAAAAGTGCTACTGCAGTTCGCTTTCCGCAAGATTTCTTTCGCGTCGTCGATCTCATGCAGACTCTCTCTTGATCGTCGATCTTAGATCAGATGCAGACTGCAGATTGCGAGTTTTCCAAATTCCTTAAAAGTGCTTCCGCAATCTTTCTTCCGCATCGTCGATCTCTTGCGGACTCTTTCCTAGCCGTCGATCTTGCGGATTGCGGGTTTCATAAAATCTCAACCGTTACTTCCACAATTCCCTTTCCGCACTCTTCCTTCCGCACCGTCAATCTTTTGCGGACTTTTTTCTAACCGTCGATCTTGCGGATTGCGGAACCACACTTTCCTATTTTGGACCTTCACAACTTTCTTCAGCAACTTCGTTTTCGCATTTCTTCTGGACCGTTGATTTCCATGCGGGTTCACTCTCGACTGTCGATCTACGATCAATTGCGGATTTTCGAATCTTTATTTCTTGTGCGAAAATCATTTACCACCATTGATCTTCTCAAAATCGGCTTCCGCAATTTCTCTCGACCGATCTAGACCGTCCAATTTTTCACTTCACTCTAGCATTTCGGGAATGTTATTTTCCACGCATATCTATTTGGCGGATCTTATGTAGACCATTGATCTCTGTCTCTTGAATGATCTGGGCCGTCCAAATCTTCTTTGGCGCTTCCATTGCTTGATTTGCGGATCTGTCCAAACCTTCTTGGCTCTTCAGACTGTTATCTGCCACCGCTCGCTTTGCGGATCTTTCCCCTGTCATCGACCCTGTCATTGATTTTCTATTCGGTTTTGTAATTCCTTTGTCATTATTGAGCTTCTTTGACATCAATGACAACTATTTTCAACAATATGACCTTAAGAACTACATGTTTGGCTTAGGATCCGAACAACAAGCTTTTGGAGATGGGGTACTCGTCTGCCATAGGTTTCCCACCAAGTATCTACAATGAATTGGAGAAACATAAGAGAAGACATTGAAAATTTGAAATAAAAAACAAAGAAAGTAATGAAATTAAATTTTGAAACAAGGTGAAACTTACTTGGCATTACGTTCTTCCTGTCATTAATAGCCATATCAAAGCCAAATGTTCCCATGGCCCTCCTATAGATTTCCAACTCTTTGGAAATCTCTGAACGGTCAGCTGCACTTGGCACCATCCTTTGGACACACTCCAAGAACCCATTTATTACCTCTGCATCAAAGTTGAAGCCACATGAGTAAGAGAATGCAAGGATGAGGAATAGGCCTGCAGCATGAATGGGGCGATGAAGTGTTTTGTTCCATCGCTGATCAATCACCTCCCATATCAATTGTTGTTTCGCTTGCCCCTCTTCCCCCTTGTTCTCATAGTAGGCATTAATGGCCTCTTTGGCCCTATCCATGGCCTCATACAAGTAGCCCATTGCGGGCTTGTCTCCATCAACCAAGCGTAGAACCCTTACCAAAGGTTCACATACATTACACACCTCCTTCAGCCCATCCCAGAAGCTCTCTTGGTATGACACTAGCCTAAATATGTCATGTCCCTCCGGTTTAGTGCTAATTGATAAAGCATGCCTCTCAGTTGAAAGGAACATAGTCTGCAAGTCCCAAATAGAAGTAAGGAGAGACTGAAAAGAGATGAAACAAGTGGCAAACCGAGTGATGGCAGGACAGACCAACTCCCTATCATGAGTGAACTTTCTCATCAAGCTAAGCACAAAAGCATGATTGTATATAAATTTGGTAATGCTTCTTGCTGAATGAATGACATCCTTGATAAACTTGATCTTCCCCATATCCTCTAAGATCAAGTCAATACAATGTGTTGCACAAGATGTTTGTTATCAACTATTGTGTACCATAGTTGAACCTCCTGTTGAGCCGCCATTTGATGAACATGGTCAATGTTCATGTTCAGTGCAGCAGAAGTTCAGAATGTTTTGCCTAGCCAATTTTGGCTAGTCATTTTTATTTTTATGTTGAAATGACCATGCCCCATGGGGTTTTTGTAATAAAGTGTGCTAGTAGGGGTTTTGAGTGGCTCGGTCCACTAAGACGTAAAATTTCAACTAAGGTATTTTAGGGAGATTTTTCCCTTGTCAATTATGCTTTGCCTATAGTTGAGTATAATCGATGAGGTTTTCTCCCGCTTCCTCCAAAGCTAGAATGCCTGATTTTGAATTTTGGGCCTTTGGGGGTTATTAGAGTCCAACTAGTAAATATGAACCTACTAGGCACTATTGGTATGCTCTATGGTCATTTCCTAAGCCTCGAGATACATTAAAACAATGTCCGAAATTTTTTTCCCTGACCCGTGGTGATTTTTTTATTTTTATCTTTTGACTATAAGGAATTAATTAAAATTTTCAATTAATTAAACCATTTTGACCATGGTTTAATTGAAAAATTTCAACTTGTAATAATTAAGTGGTTTGGGGGGTGTTTTCGGCAAATAAACACTTATTTTCTAAGTCAAAACATTCATTGAGCCCCTAGACACACTTATCCTAAGTTTCAGACTATTATTTGGCCTTATAATTAATATTTTCTCAAAAAACCCAAAAAATGAGAAATATTAATTAAAATAATAAAAAATAATAAATTGGAGAAAATCAAAATATCTCAAAAAAAGGCCAAATTGAATAAATAAAGAGCTAATTAGCTCGGCACGGAGCATTTATGATGATTCCAATCAATATCGGTCAGTTTTAGATTAAGTATCGGAGTGTAGCAGTTGAACTATCAGTCAAAAATTTGCACTCTTTGGTCAAATTCGTTTTTGGTTGAAGTGTGGGTGATCTATTGGTTGGGTGATCATTATGAGGGAGGATGAGCCACCTCACCCCCCCTCATTACTCCAACACTCAGTTACAACTCAGTTGCAGCTCAGTTCAACTCCAAATCATCATGCCGAGCTCATTCAATTACTCCGGTGTTACTCTTAGTCCGATTTAGGGATTTGAGCCCTATTTTCTTTCCTTTTTGTATAAATAGAGGTGCTTTGCACTCTTTTCTAGATGGAGATTTTGGGCATGAACACTCTGCCAAAATTATTGTAATATTTGTTTGAAGTTGGAATAAAGTTGTGACTTTGTGTAATGTCCTCTTCCTTTTAGGCCCTGAGGCCCATACCGCTAACCTATGTGATTCCGATGGGTTCGAGCGATTACTGATAGCTAGGGAATCAGATCAGGACTGATGCCAT
>LPNX011206788.1:75479-87660 GCA_001517045.1 Pseudotsuga menziesii | reverse complement strand
GAAGGTGGGGAGAAAGGGGGTGAGGGAAACATAGGGAGAGAGGAAGAGGGAGGGGAGAGGGAGATAGAGATGGAGGTAGAGGGGAGGAAGAGAAGGAGAGAGAGAGAGAGAGAGGGAGTGGGAGAGAGGGAGAGGGAGTGGGAGAGAGGGAGAGGGGAAGAGGGAGTGAGAAAGGGAGGGATAAAGGGAGAGGGAGGGAGAGAGAGAATTCTTTAAATGGAATACATGTGATATTACATGTTAAATATTCATAAAAAAAACTTAAAGATTAAAAAAATTAATGCTTTAAAACATTTACATAAGAAAATAAGAAGAGATATGAAAACATGAAAATGAAGACAATATTTGATAACAGAGTTCACCACTCTTGGCCTACATCTCTAGGCCACTTCAAATGGGTGTTCTTGGAATACCTCTATTATATTTTATACATAAAAATAAAGAAATGACACCACTCAAATCCTCACGAAATTCTTAGAAAAATGAGTATATAGTTGACTATATGTTCCTGAGGCCTCCTCTAGCATGTAAAATGAGACAATCTACCTATAAATAAGATCAAATAATACAAATTTTATGAATTTTTCCTGAGGATATGTCCCATCAATGGCCTTTTCACCTCGATATCTATGAATATACCATGTCTTGGTCTTTGCGCAAAGTCGCATTGTTCTATACTTCCAACTCCCAAAATCTCAACTCGCGGCTGGAAATCGTGGTTTTGATATAGTTTTATAGTGATTTTTTTATGTTCATGGGCCATGGGCCATGCACTTGTTTTAAACCCCAACCTTCACTCCAATATTCAATGAAATATTCTTTATCCTTATCACGGATCGTCGTGACAACATGTTGGTTAAAAAATATTAGGACCAATATCATCAAATGTTGTGATTATAGAGTACGTGTCGCAAGGGCAAAGTGGGAACCTTATAAGAATTATTATTATGGAATGTAATATCCATAACTAAGGAGCATTATGATTTAGTGTCATTTTATTCAAAGAACAATTGTGTAATCCAATGTTTTGTATATGTCTTGGCATTCATTGTTATTTAATGAAATACTAAGAATCTCCTAATACATGTGTGTGTTGAATTACTTGAAGGTTTGGACAACATCACAAGGACATACTTGATTGTTCATGCAAGGGAAGGGTAAGAACAGGTGTGTGAACCCAAGGGAAATGTGTATATCATAACATTTATATATTTTGAATATGCATTTTTATTGTGTTTAGTAAGTGAAGAAAGTTGTACTTGAATGCGATAGAAACAACAACCTTGAATGGCTTTTCTAAATTATGATAAGGATTTATGATATTAGTGATAGTGGAGATTTACAATCTTAGATGGCTTATGTTGGCTATATTGGGGCATGCCTATTAATTAAGGATCATATTGGAAAAATTAAAAAAATATATAAATGTATTTTGGGAATGGTTGTATTTTTAATATAATAATTCTTGGGATTGGTTAAGCTCATTATTCAATTGGATTAATTAAATTGGTGTACCCGAAAGATATAAGTTTAATTTTTCAACAACGTACCCCAAATATATACAGATGGTTGTATGAGTATGTTACAATTCGTGCATTCTTAACTATAGTGATAACAACACAATTAACCATAATAATCACCTCATTATTGAAAATTAGACAATATATATATATTTATAGATCCCTATGATTTAAATATCATACCTTAGACATGGTTCTAATAGTCATAAGCATGTCAAATTTATTTGTGGGTTCCCTAGATGTAAGACCAATCATTTGGAAAGAAAATTCATTTTAGAACAATAGGTCTAGTCAACACATTTTGTCATTCAATCTTGGTATTCACTAATTATAATTCCCTAAGAATTCAACTACTTTATAAGTCACCATAAAAATACAATAAAGATATACACACATACTACTTCTTTTATGTCACAACCTAAACTATATCAATTTAATCAAACCACATATCATCCGTTTTAAATACACATTAGTCCTTTTGAACATTAGCGCATATATAATAACATTTTACCTTTTTATCACATAAATTACTTCAACACTATCATGACCACTAACTTTTAACAATAAATGCCTATAATTACCAGCGTAGATCCAAATCCTAGGCTCTATCAAGTGTCTAGATGGTGCAAACCTTGCAGGTTTTTTACTTTTAGAATCCATTACTTGGAAACCCTAAGGATCAAATCGACTCCCTATGGTTGACTAAGCACAGATGCTGGATCCAACATTTTTGTCAAGCATTCAGACACAATGGCCGACTGCACTACCAGATCCCAACACGTTATATCCTATACAGATTCCCCAAAATCCCATACATGATGTTGGCATATCATAAGATAAAACGAGGAACGGATCTCCAGGTTTTTTTTAGAAAAAAACTACAGCAAGGATATCATCTATTGATCTGTAATGGTAATGGTAGGCAGTAATGGTGCCCGCCCCTAAATTTGGTCTTTCGGGAAGGCCAAGGAAGAAAAATAAGTAAAATAGAGCACCCAAATAGGCCGCTGGAAATAAGAGACGAGACGGATTAATATTGGCATCAAGGGCTAAGAGGGACATTACAGAAGGTCTAGGAAAAATGGATCGATCACTTATAAATTTCTAGACAGTATAAATCCATAAACTTACACCCAAAGTCTTAATAAATCAATTACCTATACTATACTATGGTATTAAAGTAAAAAAAAGCCTAACTTACTAACTATGAATCTTATTTGACAAACGACCGATAAGTACACCCAAATATTTGACATTTAATTTAATGGGTCCACACTTCTTAACAAGACAAAAGAGGATCATTTCGGTTAGCCTAGATGTTATGTAAAAGTGTAACCGGGTAAGCACTAAGACTAATGTCAATAAATAAAATAATAGGTTGAGATTACCGATAGTCGACAAAATCCATAATGATCGGAGATATCGATCTCAAGTACAGTTTATTTCAACGTCATATCCACATTACCAAACTAACTACCAGCTCATAGCGCATTACATGCAATTATTACATATCTAAACATCCAACTTTAGAGTAAAACTGCCAACTGACTTGTCAAATGGTTACTTGCTCGAGGAAAATTGATGAGCCTAAGTTGACTCACATATGAAAAAATCTACATGATCCGTTGGTTAAGTATTTATGTCGGCTTAACCAGTTAAGAATCAGTGGAATTACAGAGTTAAAATCAGTCATCACTACAACAAGTCGGTGATTAACAATAAATTAGGTGATTGCGAGATCTTCCCTTAATTTATAAGAGTTAAAGGTAAGCGAACATGGTTTTCCCTCCCATGATCTCCCTCTCACTATCAAATCAACATATTTTGCGTATAGATCAAGGTGAAGCTATGAGTTGTAAGCGTGGAAAAATATGGTAAACATGCCACTTGGCAGATGTATTAAATTTTCTAATGACAGTGTTCCAGGAAATTTAAGTAGCATTTTATTAAAAACTTTTGTGATTCATTGAATTACACTTTTTTATAATTTTATCAAGTCAGACTCTTCTTTTAAGAAACAAGAAAAACTAAGCTTAATATGAAAGAACTCCAATGGATCTACCGTTGTTCTCTGCAGTAATAGAATATATTTGACCCCAAACTTCATAACAAGAGTATATAGTGTATTTTTGATCAAACAGGAAACTCCATCGTGAGAGCCTTCTTTCCTTTGTCTGAATGTCTCTGCCAGTAAATGATAGATTCCCAAATCCTTGACTTTTCGCTTCTCATGAATGGTTTTACATAATGATAGAAAAAGAGAGGGAACATTTGGATGGGACTGTTGTCTCTATTTACCAACAGATTGCAACCATTAACAATGTAGTAGGAACATAGTTTATTTCTTGTTTTTGAGATCAATTTTGTTAAACTTCAATGCAAAAAAAAATATCTTCTCCTTCAAAGCATCTGACAATTACATTAACATGACATATATACTACCACAATACCATTGTAAATAAGGTAAATAACATTGTACTGAGTGCATAATTTTAACTAAACAATTCATTTTTTTTTTAAATTATCCAATAATTACATTAACATAACATATATACTACAACAATACCATTGTAAATAAGGTAAATAATATTGTACTCAGTGCATAATTTTAACTAAACAATTCAATTTTTTTTTAATATATAAGATAGATATATAACCTGTTTAGGATTGTTACCAATTTGATAATCGTAAGAGAATAAATATAATTGTTAGCTATGTAGCTCACTTCAATCTAACAAAGTTGTTAGCTATGTAGTTGGTATATAACAGTGATCCTTTAAAAATATTCCTAGCAAAAAAGAACTCAAGACGATAAAGACATAACAATGAAAGAATTCTAACAGAATTCATTGAATTTATTTTTTTATTTTGTGAAATTTGAACTTCTGGATGTTTAAATTATGGTTTTGAAATTTGAACTTCGCCAACAAACCAAATCCAAATCCATGAAATGAAATCCGATAATATCTATGTCCCCACGATGCATTCCATTCTAATTGTCCTTGTTCATGGGTTCCAATTCCATTCTAAGATGCCCTTCTCATCGTTCGCATTCAAGCCCCCGGCGAAGGCGCCTTGCGTTCCCTTCCTATGTTCGCAGGTTTCTTGCTAAACCTCTACTTCTTCAATGGAATTAATGAGTAGTTGCTTGCAATGTTTGCATGGTTTTCCAATTGCAGGGCTGCGGCGATGCCAGAAAAGCTGCAGGCTCAAATGGATAAACTACATGCGTCCCGATCTGAAGATTTGGTACTTCTCTTAAGAAGAAGATGAGCAGATCGTCAAGCCTCGGTAACAAGTACGTAATTCGATCAACTCTGTTTGTTCAATCAATTTTCTTTTTCATAAGTGCTGTATTTAAAATAAACCCCGAAAGGGGATTCAATTTCCTTCAAATGGCAAGCTTAATTTTGAACTGAACTTTAATATTGATTGTCCTGTGAAACTGTGCAGAAGGTCTCTTATTGTAGGGATTTTTCCCAGATGGACGGATGAGATAAAGAACCACTGGAACACCCACATGAAGAAAAAAATAGTAAGAAGGGGATTCGAACCCCAGTCCCATATTCCCCTCAGCCAGCCCAACAATAGTAACACAACCTTCACATCAGCTCCCGTCGCAAAGCACGAAATTCCGGAGCCAGCGGACGTCTTTGAATACGATCGATCGGAAAGCTCACCGAAGTAGCTGGTCGCTTGTAAAGCAGAAGAGCATCCAGAGTTATCAAAGAAATTTTAAAATAGCTATCATAGAAATTTTAAAAAGATATCCGCCGCTTCTGTGTGAATCCGCAAATAGATGGATGGGTGGATCGATGCGGGTGCTGCTCTTTGATACGAGTAATTACTATTTTCATGAATCCAAAGCTTCATTCATCATCTTTGGAGTTACAGGTATTTAAAATTTTGTTTTCTATTCAATATATATAATGGATTGTCGAGTGTTATTAGGTTTCTATACATAATTGATGTATTTATGTGTTTATGGTTGTTATTCGTTGTTTTCAAATACATAATAATCGATTGATTTATTTGTTTTCGTTGGTATTCCAATATAAGAATAATTTCTGTATCTCTCCAAGAACTCACCCTTCTACTTCAAAACTTCCATTCTGAACCGTATTTGGTAGGAATTTTTATCTTTCGAAACAAAGGTCAAATATCTTTGTATTCATTTACTTGGTTTGCAGGCAGAGTTTATTTGTATATATATTACTTGGTTTGTATCTAATACTCTGTTTATGGTTGGTATTATTTGTCTTTCTAATCAATTTTGTATGTAATAATGGATTGATTTATTTCTCTGCATTGGTATTCCAATCCAAATTTCTTTATCTTCCCAAGAAGTCACCCTTCTTCAACAAATTTTTCATGTTGTCTTTCATAAAATTTATCAAAAAAATTATTTGCCAACTCGTCAGCCATTTTGTTTGTTTCCGTACAAACCTGCTTTGCTTCTCACTGAATTAATAATATATGGGATCATTTGTGTTGCTCAAACTCCTTATTTTGTTTCGTATCGGGTATTGATATTCGTGAGGAACGGAATTTGATATTCATTTAAAGGACCACAAGATAATGTGTGTTTGGTTGATCTTCCTTGGCGCAAACTTGGATATCATTTTTTATTTGGCATTTAAACATTTTCTTAAATTTGTAAATTTATATAAAATGTTTCATTTAATTTACACAATTTTCATCTCTTAATTTCTATTTCGTTTTAATGTTACACGTTTTTAACTTAGGAAAAGAGGGTGTAAGTGTATGCAATTTTTTGTTTTTAATTTTCAAAATTTGTATTGAAATGTGTTTTTTTTAATAATATTTATGTTTATTTAATTAACCACTTATACTATGAAATGAGAACTCGACAGATTTTTCATTTTTCTCTCTCCTAATTTTAGTAGCTATTATTACCTCCGTTTCACAAAGGGTTGATACCGGTATCACACATTTTCATTTTGAGGCATTTTTTTGGGCTTTGGAATGGTCTTTGTGGTAAAGTATTTTTAATTTATATTTTCTAGTGCGTTTTTTAGAAATTTAACAAAATAACGTACATTTAGAAACAAGTTATAATGAAAAACATATACATTTTGCAAATTTTTATTTAAAACAAGACATTTTTATTAACAAATTTGTAAAAAATTCTAGAATATAAAAACATTGAAAACAATTTTCAATGGATTTTTAGAGATATTTTGTATAAAAATGATACTATTTTATATTATTTTCCAAAAAGTGGCGATTCACATAAATTCAAGAAAAACTATACTACATATTTGCAAATAACATATTAAAAACATTATATATAGAAATTTTATTTATAAAATAAAGTGTGAAAGTCAAAATATTATTAATATATCTTATCAAAAAGTTGTCAAACTTCACATTTTCTTCAATACATGAAACTAATCAACAATATCAAGCCGGCCAAATGCTTCATCGAAATTGGAATTTTCTGAGCTTGCCTTCCTTGAGGAACATCAATGTCCTCTTCCATTGGGTCTTATATGTCTGCAAGATGCCCAAAGTGTTCATTTCCAAACATCCTTCATAATGGGGGTTGAGGCTCTTTTGACCTCTTTGCCACAACTTTTTCACTAAAATTTAAAAAAGTACATTAAAAAAATAAAAATAAAATAACACCCCCACCTATATTAAATTTTTAAAAAAGGACAAAATTTTAAAATCCCCCTAACCTTAACATCAACATTACTTGAAAATACAATTAAAATTTTTAAACCCCCCACATTACATTTAATAATAATAAAAAAAATCCTTAACTACATAACTCCTCATGACATTACAAAAAACATTTAAAAAGAAATTATACCCCCTAACCCCTAAACTCCACCCCACCCACACAACATTACATTTTTTTTATAAACCCTACCCTTAACCCCACAACATTAAATTTAAAACAATATTTAAAAATAGATTTTTAAACCCCTAATCCCTTAAACATTATATTAAAAAGAAATTAAAAAAAAAAACTTTGCCCCTCCCTTATCCCTCCTCTATTCGCGCGAACTTTAAACAATATTAAAAAATGCATTTTTAACCCCTAACACCCTAAACTCCCCCTAAACATTATATTAAAATTAAATTAAAAAATACTTTTTCCCCTCTCTTATCCTCCTCCTTTCCCCACTAACTTTAGGGTTCTTTTACATTATGGTTTTTTATTTATTTTTTATTTTTTGATATTATTATAAAATGAAATATAATTATCTAGTTAAAAGCATTTTGAAAATAAACATAGTTGTCACATTTTGTTTTGTTAAAGATGGACTACTAATTGCTATATGTAATTATGTATATTACAATGTTTCTCATAATTTATTTATTAATAAAATATGAGCTTTTTCAAAATACTTTATTTTTAATTATATAACACGCTAAACTCCCCCTAAACATTATATTAAAATTAAATTAAAAAATACTTTTACCCTCTCTCATCCTCCTCCTTTCCCCACTAACTTTAGGGTTTTTTTACATTAGGGTTTTTTATTTATGTTTTATTTTTTTATGTTATTATAAAATGAAATATAATTATCTAGTTAAAAGCGTTTCGTTGTCACATTTTGTTTTGTTAAGGATGGATTACTAATTGCTGTATGTAATTATGTATATTACAATGTTTCTCATAATTTATTTATTAATAAAATATGAGCTTTTTCAGAATACTTTATTTTTAATTATATAATAATTAAAAGTAAAATTGAATATAAATTTTAACTACTTCAAAACATTATTACTAAATATTTAATTTTTATTGGAACAGATTTGGGATTTAAGAATATGATATCTAATACAAAACGAGATCTATTAAAAACTCCTTCAAGCCGGAAAGTAGCTCACTAAGCGACAGTCTCACTCACCTTTAAATTTACACTTTATTTAGATATTATCGATCGGGGATGGCAATAAAATAAATCGAGTTGCGCAGCTGTAATCACATCAAATGGGTAACTCCTGGTGGTTTAATATTAAGGATATTACAATGAAGTGGAGGGGGAGTAGAGCTCTACTCTTTTGACAGCCAAAGAGCCACCTTTAACTGGTGGCGTGATTCTAAGAATCATGCCACCAGTTAAAGGTGGCTCTTTGGCTATCAAAAGAGAAGAGCTCCGCTCCCCCTCCACTTCATTGTAATATCCTTAATATTAAACCATTGTAAACTATTAAATAATTACAACGGAACGGATTAGGTCAACCATTCAATTTTGATTGGAATGGATTTGGGATTTAAGAATATGAGATCTACAACAAAACGAGATCTATTAAAAACTCCTTCAAGCAGGAAAGTAGCTCACTAAGTAGTGGTCTCACTCACCTTTAAATTTACACTTTATTTAGATATTATCGATCGAGGATGGGAATAAAATAAATCGAGCTACGCAGCTGTAATCACATCAAATGGGTACCTGCCCACCTGTAGCTTCGCACACCACACATATGCTATGTCCTGACTGGGTCTAACTACGCGATGATTTCGTTCTATGTCTTATGATAGCTACTTGGAAGTAATCAATGAAGATTACTTACGCGATTAATGTCTATGGCTTGCTTTCGCTGATGAACTATGGCTTCCTTTGAAAACGAGGCACAGCTGCTGAGATGGACGCTTTTAATAGCTACGATGGAACAACCCCTTATATTATATTATATTAGATAGGTCTCCAACTTACTTACTTAATGGATTATCCAACCTTGGCTGCCCATCGGATCCTACGGTAGTGCTCGGTGGGGCTCGTCCATTACTGAACCCGGCTCTCCTATCCCTCTTTTGTGATAACCATTATGATACCCCAAAGTAATGTAATACCCCCTAAACCTTATAATTATATTTACCTTAACACTGATGGGGTCCTCCAAACCGGACGCCTAACCTTTAGTTGCAGAATACGTGTAGGTTTACCCGGTCCTTATGGGCAAGACAGTATGTGCGCTATGATGGATAAATAAGTGAATGAGGCAAGGTAACTGCAGCACCCTATATATGAGGACGTATGTCTCAGGAAGGTATTTCTCTTTAAGGGGAATGTGTTTAATGTGATCTCCTGCCCCTTGCTCACCCGATGGGATTGACCGGTAACTCCACAAGGTAGTGCTTCGTGGGGCTAGTGCATAGGGCCTTTACCCATAGGCAGTGTCCCACAAAGTTATATAGATTTATAATTAATAGAAGCAATTGAATGTATGACCCGAAGAAAAGTAACAAAGACTGGACTAGAGTAACAAGAAGAAAAGCTTGCCTATTCATAAGACTGCGCAGACTTTTCTTTAGAACTCGATATTACTCAACGAATACTGGACTAGAAGGGATAACAAAAAATGAATCAATAATAAATCTCCTTCCTTTAGCTTTACAAAAGATTACTAAAGACCTTAAAACAGACAGGCCACTGGGGAGCTAGTCATATAATGTAACGCTGGATTTAACTCCTATTATAGAGACTAAAGCTTTCCATTGATTTCAATGTCAACATGGAGTCAAAAGTAGGAACAACGAGGATAGATGGTGCTAGTACAAAGTCGCGAACTCTACAGTTAGGTCTAAGAAAGGACTAATATTTTAGGAATAGTTGAGCCAAGCCGGTTCATTCCAATAGGATTCCGCATTATATACGGTACATATAATGATTCGATCCTAGCCCCTTTTGGTCCTAATATTTACCCTTATATGTGCTTTTTCCAAACTGGCTTTTGCTCGTTGGAAACTAATTTTCCTTATGCAAGCTTGCATATTTGTATCTCCTAGAGGGAGATTCCTTTATTACATAGTATAAGTCCTCCAACTAAATATAAATAAATAAAATTGCACCATGCATTTAGGCCCTTAAGGCACTTCACACCCATGCTCGTAATGCCACATCTGTTTCCGTCTATAAAGAGAACATATAGTCTTCAATAAATGGTTTTAATACAAATTTATCTGGACCTCGGATGGATCTCAATGATTAACATCCATGGTTCTAGGCCTTCCCTCGCTACCCCCTCTGTTCAGGATAAATTACGAAAATCTCCTGGCATTCAAAAGCACTTTTCAATACATTATTAGCCGGGAAGGACCACGACGATTCATAATTCGCCATATCATCTCCCAAAATCAATTGCACCACAAAATGATTACTCGAAGACATACGTGCAGCTTTATTAGTCGTCGTGGAATTGTAGAAAAGACGAATAGCAACTCTGCTTTGTGTCCTTGGGCGGCCTGGGAATTTGCGATCGGGGATGGTAATAAAATAAATCGAGCTGTGCAGCTGTAATCACATCAAATGGGTAACTCCTAGTGGTTTAATATTAAGGATATTACAATGAAGTGGAGGGGGAGTGGAGCTCTGCTCTTTTGACAGCCAAAGAGCCACCTTTAACTGGTGGCATGATTCTGAGAATCGCGCCACCAGTTAAAGGTGGCTCTTTGGCTGTCAAAAGAGCAAAGCTCTGCTCCCCCTCCACTTCATTGTAATATCCTTAATATTAAACCGTTGTAAACTATTAAATAATTGCTACTCTATGTGGGGCATATTAATTTGACGGACGATGTGGGTGGGGGAGGCAGAAGAGGGAGTGGGGATTGCTACTTTGTGTGGGGATTCTGTGACTTGATTAACCAGGGAGAAATTCAAGAGAATCAATACAATGGTGTCGCTACTAGTTAAGGGAGGTAAATAGTGGTAGTAGCCCAATCTTGACATTACTTAGTCAACCTCTTGGCGGTTCTTAGCTTCCTTAATAGGACGCCGACCTGTCTGTGATCAGTGGTGATGGTTTTTACTTGTCTCTCTCGAGACTAATTTTATTAGTATTTTAGCTCTTCCACATGAACCTGGTCCATCCAGATGGAAAATTGACTAATGTAAGTGGGCGTTGAGAATGCTTGGATTGCCATCACACCTAAGTTGGATATTTTAATAATTTTCTTAATTTTTGAAAAAAAATAATATTAATATAAATATAAAGTGATTGAGTTGATGTCCTCAATTGTTTGAATGATACATTCTAGTTTTGGTTTAAGTGCTACTTTCTGGTTATCATATTTATTAAATAGTATTTTTTTGTGCTTATATTAACCAATCTGGTATGAATAATGGATATAAAATTATATATTTTAGCCTTTGTTTAATAGTTAATTATATTTACAAAACTAAGTGGTTGTTTGTGTCTATAGGCATTTCTTTGTTTAATCACCAACTATATTTACAAAACTAAGTGATTGGTTGTGTCTATCAGCATTCACTGACCACTTTGCTTATGGCTCTGCTAGTATACATATTAGAAAAATTAATATACAAATTACATTCTCATGGCATTCTATTAAAACAACAAATTTACACTTGTATAATGAATTTAAAAGATTACTCAAGCCATAAATTGATTGTACATTATTGTTTAGATATATCAGCCATGCAGAGTTCAAGTTTCAAGGAAAAAACATTTGGATGAAAATTGGAGAAATTGAAGCAAACTTTCAAAGTCTACATAACATCGAACATGGACTTACAACATTATTTATGTCCAAAGGCACAATGGGGTGTGGTGATTCTAGTGATATATATTGATGGTATTTTTAATGTAATATTAAAGTAATGCTTAGCTTCTGGCACATTAGATGTAGGTCGTTTGCACTATTCATTATAAAGTTTTGAAAA
>LPNX011206788.1:63159-73341 GCA_001517045.1 Pseudotsuga menziesii | reverse complement strand
GAAAGGGGGTGAGGGAAAGATAGGGAGAGAGGAAGAGGGAGGGTAGAGGAAGACATAGACGGAGGGAGAGGGGAGGAAGAGAGGGAGAGAGAGATAGAAAGAGGGTGGTGGAGAGAGAGAGAGTGGGAGAGAGGGAGAGGGGGAGAGGGAGTGAGAAAGGGAGGGATAAAGGGAGAGGGAGGGAGAGAGAGAATGCTTGAAATGGAATGCATGTGATATTACATGTTAAATATTGATAAAAAAACTTAAATATTAAAAAAATTAATGCTTTAAAACATTTACATAAGAAAATAAAAAGAGATATACAAACATGAAAATGAAGACAATAGTTGATAACAAAGTTCGCTGCTCTTGGGCTACATCTCGAGGATAATTCAAATGGGTGTTCTTGGAATACCTCTATTCTATTTTAGAAATAAAAATAAAAAAATGACACCACTCAACTCCTCGCGAAATTCTTAGAAAAATGAGTATATAATTGGCTATATGTGCCTCAGGCCTCCTCTAGCATGTAAAATGAGACAATCTACCTATAAATAAGATCAAATAATACAAATTTTTTGAATTTTTCTTGAGGATATGTCCCATCAATGGCTTTTTCACCTTAATTTCTATGCATATACGATGTCTTGGTCTTTGTGCAAAGTCGCCTTGTTCTATACTTCCAACTCCCAAAATCTCAACTCGTGGCTGGAAATCGTTGTTTTGATATAGTTTTATAGTGATTTTCTTATGTCGATGGGCCATGGGCCATGCACTTGTTTTATAACCCCAACCTTCACTCCAATATTCAATGAAATATTCTTGATCCTTCTCACGGATTGTCGTGACAACATGTTGGTTAAAAAATATTAGGAGTGATATCATCAAATCTTGTGATTATAGAGTACGTGTCGCAAGGGCAAAGTGGGAACCTTATAAGAATTATTATTATGTAATGTAATATCCATAACTAAGGAGCATGATGATTTAGTGTCATTTTATTCAAAGAAAAACTCTGTAATCCAATGTTTTGTATATGTC
Source organism: Pseudotsuga menziesii (assembly GCA_001517045.1). Taxonomy (NCBI): domain Eukaryota; kingdom Viridiplantae; phylum Streptophyta; class Pinopsida; order Pinales; family Pinaceae; genus Pseudotsuga; species Pseudotsuga menziesii. Next base: position 72,318 of record LPNX011206788.1, on the reverse strand, counting down.
TTGGCATTCGTTGTTATTTAATGAAATACTAAGAATCTCCTAATACACGTGTGTGTTGAATTACTTCAAGGTTTGGACAACATCCCAAGGACATACTTGATTGCTCATGCAAGGGAAGGGTAAAAACAGGTGTGTGAACCCAAGGAAAATTTGTATAACATAACATTTATATATTTTGAATATGCATTTTTATTATGTTTAGTAAATGAAGAAAGTTGTACTTGAATGCGATAGAAACAACATCCTTGACTGGATTTTCTAAATTATGATAAGGATTTATGATATTAGTGATAGTGGAGATTTACAATCTTAGATGGCTTATGTTGGCTATATTGAGGTATGTTTATAATTAAGGATCATATTGGAAAAATTAAAAAGATATATAAATGTATTTTGGGAATTTTTGTATTTTTAATATAATAATTCTTGGGATTGGTTAAGATCATTATTCAATTGGATTCATTAAATTGGTGTACCCGAAAGATATAAGTTTAATTTTTCCACAACATACCCCAAATATCTACGGATGGTTGTATGAGTATGTTACAATTCGTGCATTCTTAACTATAGTGATAACAACACAATTAACCATAATAATCACCTCATTATTGAAAATTAGACAATATATATTTATTTATAGATCCCTATGATTTAAAGATCATACCTTAGACATGGTTCTAATAGTCATAAGCATATCAAATTTATTTGTGGGTTCCCTAGTTGTAAGACCAATCATTTGGAAAGAAAATTCATTTTAGGACAATAGGTCTAGTCAACACATTTTGTCATTCAATCTTGGTATTCACTAATTATAATTCCCTAAGAATTAAACTACTTTATAAGTCACCATAAAAAATACAATAAATATATACACACATACTACTTCTTTTATGTCACAACCTTAACTATATCAATTTAATCAAATCACATATCATCCATTTTAAACACACATTATTCCTTTTGAACATTAGCGCATATATAATAACATTTTACCTTTATATCACATAAATTACTTCAACACTATCATGACCACTAAATTTTAACAATAAATTCCTATAATTACCAGCGTACATCCAAATTTTAGGCTCTATCAAGTGTCTAGATGGATCAAATTTCTCGAGGTGCAAATCTCTTGAGGTGCAAACCTCTTCTTAGGTATCCATTGATTTGATTCAAACCAAAAGGCACATCTTTTTATTTAAGGCGCACATATAATTTTATTATTATTAGTATTTAATATTATTTAGGCCGACATATAATATTTTCTATTAACTTTTATTTTGCTAGGAATGAACATTGCATCATTTCCCCACACATGGTTTTAAAACCATATGCAAGGCCCCCCACAATGATGGGTTGTTTAGGAGGCCTTGCACATGGTTTTAAAACCATATGCAAGGCCCCCCACAATGATGGGTTGTTTAGGAGGCCTTGCACATGGTCTTAAAACCATTTTCAAGGCCCTGTTAAACCAAGTACAATAAAACCATGGGCTGTTTAGGCCTTGCACATGGTTTAAAAACCATGTGCAAAGCCTCCTAAACCATGTACAATAAAACCATGGGTTGTTTAGAATGCCTTGCACATGGTTTAAAAACCATGTGCAAAGCCTCCTAAACCATGTACAATAAAACCATGGGTTGTTTAGAATGCCTTGCACATGGTTTTAAAACCATGTGCAAGGCGAACATTTTTTTGCTTATAATTCAATTTTGTATTTTTTTCTTGACCCACATATTTTTTTATTGATAATTAATTTTTTACTTTTTTTGCCGACATGTTAGAAGTGTTACATCACGTTACAAGATCTCTCCCATAATATTCACTATCACTGTTATTTTTTGCCGACATGTTACAAACGTTACTAACTTTACATCAAGTTACAAGATCTCTCCCATAATATTCACTATCACTATTATTTTTTGCCGACATGTTACAAACGTTACTAACTTTACATCAAGTTACAAGATCTCTCCCATAATATTCACTATCACTATTATTTTTTGCTGACATGTTACTAACATTACATCACGTTACAAGATCTCCTCCATACTGGGCTGTAGAGCGCCTCTCGATGCAATACTTTCATCACGTTTTGTAGAGTGCCTCTCGACACAATAATTCTAACAAAATTTCACTAGTCATAGATTTATAGTCTATAACCAGCATAGATCCAAATCTTAGGCTCTATCAAGTGTCAAGAGGGATCAAATCTCTTCGTAGGTATCCAATGATTTGATTCAAACCAAACTACACATCTTTTTATTTAAGGTCCACATATAATATTTTATTATTAATATTTAATATTATTTATGGCCCACATATAATATTTTTTATTATTTTTTATTTTGTTATGAACTAACATTACAACATTTCCCCATACATGGTTTTAAAACCATATGCAAGGCCCTCCTACAACCATGGGTTGTTTAGGAGGCCTTGCACATGGTCTTAAAACCATTTGCAAGGCCCTCCTAAACCATGTACAACAAAACGATGGGTTGTTTAAAAGGCCTTGCACCTGGTTTTAAAACCATAGTTTTAAAACCATGTGCACATGGGTTATGGTTTTAAAACCATGTGCAAGGCCAACATTTTTTATTATTTTGTTAAGTAAAAACATTACAACATCTCTCCCATATTGTGTTTTTTTCCTCACCCATATTTTTTTACTGATAATTAAATTTTTACTTTTTTATTGTTTTGTTAGGTAGGAAGATTACAGCATCTCCCCCATATTAAGTTTTTTTTTTCTCGCTAACATTTATTTTGCCCTATAATTAAAAAATATATTTTTGTTAATAAAAATAACGTTACGTAATGTTACAAGAAATCCCCCATACTCGACTGTAGAGCACCTCTCGGCGTAATAAAAAGCGTAAATTGTGAGGGTATCCATTTCATCGATTGATTAACTATATCATAACCTATTTTATTGGACTTTACCTCACTTTGAATAAACTCAAATAACAACTTCTAATTAAATAAAGTATGAGTTATAACCTTATTTATAATTCCATTGGAGTACTAAATTTTTTATGTCTTAAACTATTTTTCATAACATTAATATCAATACTTATTTAAAAAATAAATATGTATAAAAAAATTTCAACTTCCTACATTTTAATCATTTCCAATCTATTCACATTTATAAAACAATTTAATTTACCAAATGCTTTATTTTACCATTAGAATGCATTCTATTTAGAAACCATTAAGCTACATTCCAATTTTATTACATATTTTATTTATATTTACAAACCATTAAGGTACCTTCCAATTTTATTCCATATTTTATAGTAGTTGTACGGGTGTTAGATAGTAAGTTTTTTGTGTTTCATTTACTATTTTTCAAATTATGGAAAAGAAGGTTCCACTTTATGTATATTTCCCTATATTTCTCCAATACAATAGAATCTAAAAATCCAGATTTTAATCATAATCCTCATGTATAGCACAATATTTATATTATACATGAATCCAAGATGTAATAAGACTAGATCTAAAGGATTTTTTTAATAAAATTGTTTTATATATTTTTATTTTTATGGCATTTAATAAGAATTATATATGTTACATACCTACAAATATATACATAAATTTTTATTGAATCTTTTAATTTTTTTATTATCTTCAGATGTAAAAAAACAAATTCCATAGTTTTGAATAATCTCATTATAAGTGGAAGTGGAAGGTCTAGGCAAAATGGATCGATCACTTATAAATTTCTAGACAGTATAAATCCATAAACTTACACCCAAAGTCTTAATAAATCAATTACCTATACTATACTATGGTACTAAAGTAAAAAAAAAACCTAAATTACTAACTATGAATCTTATTTGACAAACTACCAGTAAGTACACCCAAAAATGTGACATTTAATTTAATGGGTCCACACTTCTTAACAAGACAGAAGAGGATTATTTCGGTTAGCCTAGATGTTATGCAAAAGTGTAACCGGGTAAGCACTAAGACTAATGTCAATAAATAAAATAATAGGTTGAGATCACCTATAGTCGACAAAATCCATAATGACCGGAGATATCGATCTCAAGTAAAGTTTAGAGTTTGGTCATATCCGCATGACCAAACTAACTACTGGCTCATAGCGCATTACATGCAATTATTACATATCTAAACATCCAACTTTAGAGTAAAACTCCCAACTGACTTGTCAAATGGTTACTTGATGGAGGCAAATTGATGAGCCTAAGTTGACTCACATATGAAAAAATCTACATGATCCGTTGGTTAAGTATTTATGTCGGCTTAACCAGTTAAGAATGAGTGAAATTACCGAGTTAAAATCGATCATCACTACAACAGGTCGGTGATTAACGATAAATTAGGTGATCGTGAGATCTTCCCTTGATTTATAAGAGTTAAAGGTAAGCGAACATGGTTTTCCCTCCCATGATCTCCCTCTGACTATCAGATCAACATATGTTGCGTATAGAGCAAGGTGAAGCTATGAGTTGTAAGCGTGGAAAAATATGGTAAACATGCCACTTGGTAGATACATTAAATTTTCTAATGACAGTGTTCCAGGAAATTTAAGCTGGCATTTTATTAAAAACTTTTGTGATTCGTTGAATTACACTTTTTTATAACTTTATCAATTCGGACTCTTCTTTTAAGAAACAAGAAAAACTAAGCTTAATACGAAAGAACTCCAATGGCTCTACCATTGCTCTGTGCAGTAATAGAATATATTTGACCCTAAACTTCATAACAAGAGTATATAGTGTAGTTTTGATCAAACAGGAAACTCCATCGTGAGAGCCTTCTTTCCTTTGTCTGAATGTCTCTGCTAGTAAATGATAGATTCCCAAATCCTTGACTTTTCGCTTCTAGTAAATGGTTTTACATAATGATAGAAAAAGAGAGGAAACATTTGGATGGGACCATTGTCTCTATTTACCAATAGATTGCAACCATTAACAATGTAGTAGGAACATAGTTTATTTCTTGTTTTTGAGATCAGTTTTGTTAAACTTCAATGCAACAAAAAATATCTTCTCCTTCTAAGCATGTGACAATTACATTAACATAACATATATACTACCACAATACCATTGTAAATAAGGTAAATAACATTATACTCAATGCATAATTTTAACTAAACAATTCAATTTTTTTTTAAATTATCCAATAATTACATTAACATAACATATATACTACAACAATACCATTGTAAATAAGGTAAATAATATTGTACTCACTGCATAATTTTAACTAAACAATTCAATTTTTTTTTAATATATAAGATAGATATATAACCTGTTTAGGATTGTTATCAATTTGATAATCATAAGAGAATAAATATAATTGTTAGCTATGTAGCTCACTTCAATCTAACAAAGTTGTTAACTATGTAGCTCACTTCAATCTAACAAAGTTGTTAGCTATGTAGTTGGTATATAATGATCCTTCTAAAATATTCCTGGCATAAAAGAACTCAAGACGATAAAGACATAATAATGAAAGAGTTCTAACAAAGTTAGAATTCATTGAATTTATTTTCTTATTTTGTGAAATTTGAACTTCTAGATGTTTAAATTATGGTTTTAAATTTATAAATAAACTTAGTTTTTTTAAATACCCATCTTTAAACATGGTTATTTAGAATTTTGAAAATTTCATTCGAATTTCATCTAAAACAAACGTATCCAAAAACCATACTAATGATGATGGTCTGATGTGGAATGGCGTAATCATCTTTTTTAAATAGCCATTTAAAAAAAGTCGTTAAAAATATATATCTAGCGTGCTTTTATCCATATCCATACCTCGTGCTTTTATGTTCTCTGCCTTAAAAAAATAGCCGTTGTGCTTTTATGTTCTCTGCTTTAAAAAAATAGCCGTTGTGCTTTTATCTTCTCTCTGCTTAAAAGATGGCCGTTGTGCTTTTATCTGCTCTCTGCTTAAAAAAAAATTATCTAGCGTGCTTTTATCTTCTCTGTGCTTTCAAAAAGATGGCCGTTGTTAAAAATCTATCTAGTGTGCTTTTATCTTCTCTGTGCTCTTCTTCAGAAATGGAGGCACTTCGTTTTGTTTAGAATTGCAAGGGATGGGTTCTGGTTTCCAATCTACCTAACGTTTCTTTAGCGTTCTAGTGTGCTTTTATTTTCTCTCTGCTTAAAAAAAAATCTTATCTAGCGTGCTTTTATCTTCTCTGTGCTTTCAAAAAGATGGCCGTTGTTAAAAATCTATTAGTGTGCTTTTATCTTCTCTGTGCTCTTCTTCAGAAATGGAGGCACTTCATTTTGTTTAGAATTGCAAGGGATGGGTTCTGGTTTTCAATCTACCTAACGTTTAGCGTTCAATCCCTCGACCCACTTCCAATACCAATTTGTTTTAGAATTCTCGCCAACGAACCAAATCAAAATCCATGAAATGAAATCCGATAATATCTATGTCCCCACCATGCATTCCATTCTAATTGGCCTTGTTCATGGGTTCCAATTCCATTCTAAGATGCCCGCCTGATCATTCGCATTCAAGCCCATGGCGAAGGCGCCTGGCGTTCCCTTCCTAAGTTCGCAGGTTTCTTGCTAAACCTCTACTTCTTCAATGGAATTAATGAGTAGCTGCTTGCAATGTTTGCATGATTTTACGATCTGAAGCTTTTGTACTTCTCTTAAGAAGAAGATGAGCAGATCGTCAAGCCTCGGTAACAAGTAAGTAAGTCGATCAACTCTGTTTGTTCAATCAATTTCCTTTTTCATAAGCGCTGATATTTAAAATAAACCCCGACAAGGGGCTTCAATTTCCTTCAAATGGCAAGCTTAATTTTGAACTGAACTTTAATATTGATTGTCCTGTGAAACTGTGCAGATGGTCTCTTATTGCAGGGCTTTTGCCCAGACGGACGGACGAGATAAAGAATCACTGGAACACCCACATGAAGAAAAAATTAGTAAGAAGGGGATTCGAACCCCAGTCCCATATTCCCCTCAGCTAGCCCAACAACAGCAACACAACCTGCACATCAGTTCCCGTCGCGAAGCACGAAATTCCGGAGCCAGCGGACGTCTTTGAATACGATCGATCTAAAGGCTCACCGAAGTAGCTGGTCGCTTGTAAAGCCGAAGAGCATCCAGAGCTATCAAAGAAATTTTAAAAAAGCTATCATAGAAATTTTAAAAAGATATCCGCCACTTCTGTGTCAATCCGCAAATAGATGGACGGGTGGATCGATGCCGGTGCTGCTCGTTGGTACGAGTAATTACTATTTTCATGAATCCAGAGCTTCATTCACCATCTTTGGAGTTACAGGTATTTAAAATTTTGTTTTCTATTCAATATATATAATGGATTGTCCAGTGTTATTAGGTTTCTATACATAATTGATGTATTTATGTGTTTATGGTTGTTATTCGTTGTTTTCAAATACATAATAATCGATTGATTTATTTGTTTTCGTTGGTATTCCAATCTAAGGATAATTTCTGTATCTCTCCAAGAACTCACCCTTCTACTTCAAAACTTCCATTCTGAACCGTATTTGATAGGCATTTTTATCTTTCGAAACAACGGTCAAATATCTTTGTATACATTTACTTGGTTTGCAGGCAGAGTTTATATGTATATATTACTTGGTTTGTATGTAATACTCTGTTTATGGTTGTATTATTTGTCTTTCTAATCAATTTTGTATGTAATAATGCATTGATTTATTTCTCTGCGTTGGTATTCCAATCTAAATTTCTTTATCTTCCCAAGAAGTCACCCTTCTTCAACAAATTTTTCATGTTGTCTTTCATAAAATTTATCAAAAAATTTATTTGCCAACTCGTTAGCCATTTTGTTTCTTTCCCTACAAACCTGCTTTGTTTCTGGCTGAACTAAGAACATATGGGAGCATTTGTGTTGCTCAAACTCCTTATTTTGTTTCCTATCGGGTATTGATATTGGTGCGGAACGGAATTTGATATTCATTTAAAGGACCACAAGATAATGTGTATTTGGTTGATCTTCCTTGGCGCAAACTTGGATATCATTTTTTATTTGACAGTTAAACATTTTCTTAAATTTGTAAATTTATATAAAATGTTTCGTTTAATTTACACAATTTTCATTTCTTAATTTTTATTTAGTTTTAATGTTACACGTTTTTAACTTAGGAAAAGAGGGTGTAAGTGTATGCAATTTTTTGTTTTTAATTTTCAAAATTTGTATTTAAATGTGTTTTTTTTAATAATATTTATGTTTTGTTTAATTAAGAAAAAATAGATTATAGAATGCATTTATAGAAGATGTAAGAATCCAATATTTAGTGTTTTTTTGTGCCAATTAAATTATTTGTATTTTTAATAAATGTTTTATTCAGAAATGTTTTTTAATAATGTGTTTTTATTTATTTATAATATTTAAGTTTATTTAATTAAAAAAAATGTTTTTTAATAATGTGTTTTTATTTATTTATAATATTTAAGTTTATTTAATTAAAAAAAATGGATTATAGGATACATTTATAGAAGTGAAATCCAATATTTCGTGACTTTTTTGTCAATTAAATTATTTATATTTTTTAATGTAAAATATAAATGTTTATTTATTAAAGTTATTAATGTGTTTTATATGCTATTTAATGTATGTTAGTTTTATGTAAAGATAATTATTTAATATAAATGTTCATCTTTATATAAAACTATTATGTTTTTGCTTTCAAATTTTGTTTTCATTGTATTTTAAATTTACTTGTACAAGGGACACATCATTCTTAATGTAGGGATCTTGCATCTACCATAATCTCTACTATAACATTAAGCAAAAGAGGGAGAAAGAGGGGGGAGAGTGTGTGAGGAAAGGAGGGAGGCATGGAAGGGAGAAAGAAGGAGAGGGATGGAGAATGAGAGAGAAAGAGAGGTAGGGGATATGCTAGAGATTGATGCAAGGGAATAGAGAGAGGGAGAGTGATGGAGGGAAAGGGAGGGAGGGAGATTCAAGGAGGGAGATGGAGTTATGGAGATAGAGATATATACGGGGACAAGGAGAGGGTGAGAAGATGATGAGAGAGAGAGGAGGGGTATGTAGGAAGAGATAGTTAGGGAGGGGGGGGAGAGAGAGGGAGGGAGAGGAGAAAAGAGAGAAAGAGATAAAGAGAGAGAGAAAGAAAAAGGGACAGGGGGAGGAGAAGAGAGAGAAAGATAC
>LPNX011206788.1:45757-60757 GCA_001517045.1 Pseudotsuga menziesii | reverse complement strand
ATTGTGTTTAGTAAGTGAAGAAAGTTGTACTTGAATGCGATAGAAACAACAACCTTGAATGGCTTTTCTAAATTATGATAAGGATTTATGATATTAATGATAGTGGAGATTTACAATCTTTTATGGCTTATGTTGGATATATTGAGGTATGGCTTAAAAAGATATAGAAATGTATTTTGGGAATGGTTGTATTTTTAATATAATAATCCTTGGGATTGGTGAAGCTCATTATTCAATTAGATTAATTAAATTGGTTTACCCGAAAGATATAAGTTTAATTTTCTGACAACGTACACCGCAAATATCTACGGATGGTTGTATGAGTATGTTACAATTCGTGCATTCTTAACTATAGTGATAACAACACAATTAATGATATGCAAAATACCCCCTTTATGATATGCAAAATACCCCCCTTTATGATATGTGAAATACCCCCTTTACCTTAGAGCTATAAAGCATTCAAGAAGTCTGCAAAAATAAAAAAAATTAGTAATCTTTTCGCCAATTAACACATTTAGACTGCATTCATAATCATCATGTAAACCAAGAAATAAAACCAGCACATCACAATAACACAAATGAGACAGCCATCTTTACATGGTTCACCTCGTCCACGAAGCTCCATCCACCAACTCAGTTATTCTTTTCATTTCTTTATAAAAATAGAGTACTTACAAGTCATGGCTCATCCATGGCGAGTTTACTTAACATAAAGATTTTGGCAGAGAGCGTCTGGTAACTAAACAGAACAGCCCCTTTCATTAATTTTGGACTCCAGCACATAAAAGGGATTTAACAGCCCTATCGTTAAATCTTTTGTAATAGAAGGCGTGGCATTTTGGGGACATTATAATTGTTACTTTAAATCCTTCATTTCATACAGTATTGCACACAATGTTCAATAATAAGTCAGAGAGATTATTTCCTACATTTTCACAATGAGTAGGCACATAGATGTACCCATAAAATTCCAAAAATAATAATCATCCCTTTAAGCAGGTTGCTAACCACCAGAGCACGGTTTAAGATATCGTGTTGATTCCATTGAAGATATGGACACTCACCAGCAATGAAGAAATACCTGATCTTTAAATCTTACTTGATCAATCCCTTATCGTCTTTGTTCATATGACCGGTAAGGGCCCTCTATCACCGGGAGCGTTGCTGTGATTCAAAGTGGGTTGCCTTCGACCAAACCATTAACCCGCAAGGAAGCTCTCATGTTCATAGGTTATAAAGTTCAATCGGCGAAGTGAGAGAGGTTCCTTTTATTTTAATTTTTATGAGTGAAAAACCCTAGCGTTTTATTTAAGGCAACAAGCTTCTACCTTACCTGGAAAGCCCGTTCAGAGTAGGTGTAAGCCTTCATGCCTCCCATACGAGTAAGATTGTGGTCTTAGCGTGGGTTTATTTGTTGTGAACAACAAAAGCTTAAAAACCTTTCCCCTACCAACTTGCTACGCTAAGGGCAAACCTTGTAGTTATCGCTGCTATCAAATCCTCAAGGACTATGTGCTTACCATGCTCAATAAGTTCATGGATGTAATTATTTCATAACTGTCAAGAGCCTGGTATCGTCACCCTTTAACAACAACATAAAAGAACCACTCTCTATGAAATCGATTTAGCATCTGCAAGGATATATATATATATATATATATATATATATATATATATATATTCAAAATCGTGATAGATGTTCTTAGAATTCGAACAAATGTCTTGGCCACGTATTAACTCTAATAGCATAGAGGCACAACGTAGACAATCAAAGGTGTATAATCTCGTAATGAGAGTGAAATTGATGGCAGAATCTCAAAGGGGAATCTATCGGGTTCAAGAATACATACATCGGTACTCAGGAAGAAGCGGATCCTTTATATCGTGAGCATGACTGGGTTAAAAATGAAAAAAACTGGGTTTATTTCTTTCATGAACTAGCATGCGGCAAGCCTCGGGTGGATCTAATTCCATTGTGAGCTAACAGGCGGTAACCCTCGAATATGGATCTACTGCCATCATGAGCATAATGCTGGTAACCAAAAGAAAAATCAGATCCCGACATGGGCACAGATGCTAGTAATTTTTAAGAGGTGTATTCTTTCAGATCGCTGGTGTATGCAGACAAGGAAAAAAATAAATACATTCCAGGACATAATCGCACCCATCGTGTTCAATTGATTCATGTCATTACAGACACAGGAAGGGGGGGGGTTATAAACAATCTCACTTGCATAAAATAAACTAAGATCAACCCTATTTCCCAAAAAAAAACATGGATTCATTCTTTTTAATTTGGATACACATCGACTGCCACCAAAAGGCTTTCGAAAATACCTGGATCGGACTCTGTAAGTATCTGCACATTGATATTACTCAAACAGTAGGTTGATTCTTTAACTCTCTACACAACGACTCCTGCGCTACTACCGGAACAATCAAAACACGACGACAGAATGAAATCAGGAATTGGCTCTTTGTTTTGATACAGATCAGAATGAAACCCCAACGCACAGGCGCATCAAGCTCTACTCAAACATAGACAACAACAAAATGGAAAGCTGGTTCTCCCCATTTCTCAAGACACAGATAGGAAACAATCATTTTATTGTAACCTTGTGGCTCATAGAGAGCACATAGATCTTTTCTTCCCTAGGGAACCTTGTCAAAACGTTTTCCCAATAGGCGTTCAAGTCATCCCCCACCCTTTCTCCTATCCAGTCAATTAATAAATAAGTCCTAGGTCAAAAAGACCATTCAGCCAGTAAAAGGTCACAACTGTCAAGGTTGTTGGCCATTACTTCCTTTCTGAACCTCCCCTTAATTCATGCCAAGATTAAGGCATGAATTCAAGCGACTGTTTCATCCACTAAATGGTCACGACTGTCAAGGTTCAGGGAATATTTTATTTTCCCTCATTCAAGCTGAACCTCCCTTCTAATTATGCCAGGGTTAAAGCCCGAAACATAAGGGGGATTTAATATTATACTTTTCCTTCGTTCTATCATGATACTCCACGTTCTCTCAATTAATATTAATTGTCTTTCAAATTTTTCTTTGTGCTCTTTGTTAAATTAATACAAAAACGAATATTATATCCCTTAATCAATTTATATTAGGCGAACAATTCGCCTTGTAACCATTCATTCATTAGAATGTTCTTTTGACTGTGGAATCCATATATCCTTCTTATTAAATACTTCGCCTTTAGTTTCAAGCCATTCGCCCTAAATTAATAAGGTTAACTTAATAGATTTAATTTAAATATCTTATCTTTTTGAAGGCTTAGTTTGTCAGTTTTTGTGTTAATAAACTGTTACCTATCTTTCAGGTTTTCTTCGGGTGGGGCCTTGGCACTTGAGCTCCTCACCCAGAAACCCTCATACAATAATATGCAAAATTTACAAAATACTCCAGGGCATAGGAGAGGGATATTACACATCACAAGGACATACTTGATTGCTCATGCAAGGGAAGGGTAAGAACAGGTGTGTGAACCCAAGGGAAATGTGTATATCATAACATTTATATATTTTGAATATGCATTTTTATTGTGTTTAGTAAGTGAAGAAAGTTGTACTTGAATGCGATAGAAACAACAACCTTGAATGGCTTTTCTAAATTATGATAAGGATTTATGATATTAATGATAGTGGAGATTTACAATCTTTTATGGCTTATGTTGGCTATATTGAGGTATGGCTTAAAAAGATATAGAAATGTATTTTGGGAATGGTTGTATTTTTAATATAATAATCCTTGGGATTGGTGAAGCTCATTATTCAATTAGATTAATTAAATTGGTTTACCCGAAAGATATAAGTTTAATTTTCCGACAACGTACACCCCAAATATCTACGGATGGTTGTATGAGTATGTTACAATTCGTGCATTCTTAACTATAGTGATAACAACACAATTAACCATGGGTTGTATAAAAAATCTTCAACTTCCTACATTTTAATCATTTCCAATCTATTAAGATTTATAAAACAATTTAATTTACCAAATGATTTATTTTACCATTAGAATGCATTCTATTTAGAAACCATTAAGCTACATTCCAATTTTATTCCATATTTTATTTGTATTTACAAACCATTAAGGTACCTCCCAATTTTATTCCATATTTTATAGTAGTTGTATGGGTGTTAGATAGTAAGTTTTTTGGGTTTCATTTACTATTTTTCAAATACTAGAAAAGGAGGTCCCACTTTATGTATATTTCCCTATATTTCTCCAATACAATAGAATCTAAAAATCTAGATTTTAATCATAATCCTCATGTATAGCACAATATTTATATTATATATGAATCCAAGATATAATAAGACTAGATCTAAAGGATTTTTTTAATAAAATTGTTTTATATATTTTTATTTTTATGTCATTTAATAAGAATTATATATGTTACATACCTACAAATATATACATAAAATTTTATTGAGTCTTTTAATTTCTTTATTATCTTCAGATGTGAAAAAACAAATGCCATAGTTTTGAATAATCTCATTATAAGTGGAAGTGGAAGGTCTAGGCAAAATGGATCGATCACTTATAAATTTCTAGACAGTATAAATCCATAAACTTACACCCAAAGTCTTAATAAATCAATTACCTATACTATACTATGGTATTAAGGTAAAAAAAAAACCTAAATTACTAACTATGAATCCTATTTGACAAATGACTGGTAAGTACACCCAAAAATGTGACATTTAATATAATGGGTCCACACTTACACTTATTAACAAGACAGAAGAGGATTATTTCGGTTAGCCTAGATGTTATGCAAAAGTGTAACCAGGGTAAGAACTAAGACTAATGTCAATAAATAAAATAATAGGTTGAGATCCCTGATAGTTGACAAAATCCATAATCATCGGCGATATCGATCCCAAGTACAGTTTATTTCAACGTCATATCCACATTACCAAACTAACTACCAGCTCACAGCGCATTACATGCAATTATTACATATCTAAACATCCAACTTTAGAGTAAAACTCCCAACTGACTTGTCAAATGGTTACTTGTTAGAGGCAAATTGATGAGCCTAAGTTGACTCACATATGAAAAAATCTACATGATCCGTTGGTTCAGTATTTATGTCGGCTTAACGAGTTAAGAATCAATGAAATTACCGAGTTAAAATTGGTCATCACTACAACAAGTCGGTGATTAACGATAAATTAGGTGATCGTGAGATCTTCCCTTCATTTATAAGAGTTAAAGGTAAGCGAACATGGTTTTCCATCCCATGATGTCCCTTTGAATATCAGATCAACATATGTTGCGTATAGAGCAAGGTGAAGCTATGAGTTGTAAGTGTGGACAAATATGGTAAACATGCCACTTGGGAGATATATTAAATTTTCTAATGACAATGTTCGAGGAAATTTAAGCTGGCATTTTATTAAAAACTTTTGTGATTCGTTGAATTACACTTTTTTATAATTTTATCAAGTCGGGCTGATCTTTTAAGCAATAAGAAAAACTAAACTTAATACGAAAGAACTCCAATGGCTCTACCGTTGTTGTCTGCAGTAATAGAATATATTTGACCCCAAACTTCATAACAAGAGTATATAGTGTAGTTTTGATCAAACAGGAAACTCCATCATGAGAGCCTTCTTTCCTTTGTCTGAATGTCTCTGCGAGTAAATGATAGATTCCCAAATCCTTGACTTTTCGCTTCTCGTGAATGGTTTTACATAATGATAGAAAAAGAGAGGGAACATTTGGATGGGACCGTTGTCTCTATTTACCAACAGATTGCAACCATTAACAATGTAGTAGGAACATAGTTTATTTCTTGTTTTTGAGATGAGTTTTGTTAAACTTCAATGCAACAAAAAATATCTTCTCCTTCGAAGCATGTGACAATTACATTAACATAACATATATACTACCACAATACCATTGTAAATAAGGTAAATAACATTGTACTCAGTGCATAATTTTAACTAAACAATTCAATTTTTTTTTAAATTATCCAATAATTACATTAACATAACATATATACTACAACAATACCATTGTAAATAAGGTAAATAATATTGTACTCAATGCATAATTTTAACTAAACAATTCAATTTTTTTTTAATATATAAGATAGATATATAACTTGTTTAGGATTGTTACCAATTTGATAATCCTAAGAGAATAAATATAATTGTTTGCTATGTAGCTCACTTCAATCTAACAAAGTTGTTAGCTATGTAGTTGGTATATGATAGTGATCCTTTAAAAATATTCCTGGCAAAAGAGAACTCAAGAAGATAAAGACATAACAATGAAAGAATTCATTGAATTTATTTTTTTATTTTGTGAAAGTTGAACTTCTGGATGTTTAAATTATCGTTTTAAATTTATAAATAAACTTAGTTTTTTTAAATACCCATCTTAAAACATGGTTATTTAGAATTTTGAAAATTTCATTCGAAATTCATCTAAAACAAACGTATCCAAAAACCATACTAATGATGATGGTCTGATGTGGAATGGCGTAATCATCTTTTTTAAATAGCCATTTAAAAAAGAGTCGTTAAAAAATATATCTAGCCTGCTTTTATCCATATCCATACCTCGTTCTTTTATGTTCTCTGCATTAAAAAAATAGCCATTGTGCTTTTATCTTCTCTTTGCTTAAAAGATGGCCGTTGTGCTTTTATCTTCTCTCTGCTTAAAAAAAATCTTGTCTAGCCTGCTTTTATCTTCTGTGTGCTCTTCTTCAGAAATGGAGGCACTTCGTTTTGTTTAGAATTGCAAGGGATGGGTTCTGGTTTTCAATCTACCTAACGTTTCTTTAGCGTTCAATCCCTCGCCCCACTTCCAATACCAATTTGTTTTAGAATTCTCACCAACGAACCAAATCCAAATCCATGAAATGAAATCCGATAATATCTATGTCCCCACCATGCATTCCATTCTAATTGGCCTTGTTCATGGGTTCCAATTCCATTCTAAGATGCCCGCCTAATCGTTCGCATTCAAGCCCATGGCCAACGCGCCTGGCATTCCCTTCCTAAGTTCGCAGGTTTCTTGCTAAACCTCTACTTCTTCAATGGAATTAATGAGTAGCTGCTTGCAATGTTTGCATGATTTTCCAATTACAGGGAGGCTCAAATGGATAAACTACATGCATCCCAATCTGAAGCTTTGGTACTTCTCTTAAGAAGAAGATGAGCAGATCTTCAAGCCTCGGTAACAAGTAAGTAAGTCGATCAACTCTGTTTGTTCAATCAATTTCCTTTTTCATAAGCGCTGATATTTAAAATAAACCCCGACAAGGGGCTTCAATTTCCTTCAAATGGAAAGCTTAATTTTGAAGTGAACTTTAATATTGATTGTCCTGTGAAACTGTGCAGATGGTCTCTTATTGCAAGGCTTTTGCAGGGCTTTTGCCCAGACAGACGGACGAGATAAAGAACCACTCAAACACCCACATGAAGAAAAAATTAGTAAGAAGGGGATTCGAACCCCAGTCCCATATTCCCCTCAGCCATCCCAACAACGGCAACACAACCTGCACATCAGTTCCCATCGCGAAGCATGAAATTCTGGAACCAGTGGGCGTCTTTGAATATGATCGATCTGAAAGCTCACCGAAGCAGCTGGTCGCTTGTAAAGCCGAAGAGCATCGAGAGCTATCAAAGAAATTTTAAAAAAGCTATCATAGAAATTTTAAAAATATATCCGCTGCTTCTGTGTGAATCCGCAAATAGATGGACGGGTGGATCGATGCAGGTGCAACTCTTTGATATGAGTAATTACTATTTTCATGAATTCAAAGCTTCATTCACCATCTTTGGAGTTAGAGGTATTTAAAATTTTGTTTTCTATTTAATATATATAATGGATTGTCTAGTGTTATTAGGTTTCTATACATAATTGATGTATTTATGTGTTTATGGTTGTTATTCGTTGTTTTCAAATACATAATAATCAATTGATTTATTTTTTTTCGTTGGTATTCCAATCTAAGAATAATTTCTGTATCTCTCCAATAACTCACCCTTCTACTTCAAAACTTCCATTCTGAACCGTATTTGATAGGAATTTTTATCTTTCGAAACAACGGTCAAATATCTTTGTATACATTTACTTGGTTTGCAAAGAGAGTTTATTTGTATATATATTACTTGGTTTGTATGTAATACTCTATTTATGGTTGGTATTATTTGTCTTTCTAATCAATTTTGTATGTAATAATGGATTGATTTATTTCTGTGCTTTGGTATTCCAATCTAAATTTCTTTATCTTCCCAAGAAGTCACCCTTCTTCAACAAATTTTTCATGTTGTCTTTCATAAAATTTATCAAAAAATGTATTTGCCAACTCGTCAGCCATTTTGGTTGTTTCCCGACAAACCTTCTTTGCTTCTGGCTGAACTAAGAACATATGGGAGCATTTGTGTTGCTCAAACTCCTTATTTTGTTTCGTATCGGGTATTGATATTCGTGAGGAACGGAATTTGATATTCATTTAAAGGACCACAAGATAATGTGTATTTGGTTGTTCTTCCTTGGCGCAAACTTCGATATCATTTTTTATTTGACAGTTAAACATTTTCTTATATTTTTAAATTTATATAAAATGTTTAGTTTAATTTACACAATTTTCATCTCTTAATTTCTATTTAGTTTTAATGTTACACGTTTTTAACTTAGGAAAAGAGAGTGTAAGTGTATGCAATTTTTTGTAGATCCAAATCCTAGGCTGTATAAAGTGTCTACATGGATCAAATTTCTCAAGGTGCAAATCTCTTGAGGTGCAAACCTATTCTTAGGTATCCATTGATTTGATTCAAACCAAAAGGCACATATTTTTATTTAAGGCCCACATATAATTTTATTATTATTAATATTTAATATTATTTAGGCCAACATATAATATTTTTTATTAATTTTTATTTTGCTAGGAATGAACATTGCATCATTTCCCCACACATGGTTTTAAAACCATATGTAAGGCCCCCCACAATGATGGGTTGTTTAGGAGGCCTTGCACATGTTCTTAAAACAATTTGCAAGGCCCTCCTAAACCAAGTACAATAAGCCTCCTAAACCATGTACAATAAAACCATGGGTTGTTTGGAATGCCTTGCACGTGGTTTTAAAACCACGTGCAAGACCAACATTTTTTTGCAGATAATTCAATTTTGTGTTTTTTTCTTGACCCACATATTTTTTTTACTCATAATTAAATTTTTACTTTTTTTGCCAACATGTTAGAAATGTTACATCATGTTACAAGATCTCTCCCATAATATTCACTATCACTATTATTTTTTGCGGACATGTTACAAACGTTACTAAATTTACATCAAGTTACAAGATCTCTCCCATAATATTCACTATCACTATTATTTTTTGCCGACATGTTACTAACATTACATCACGTTACAAGATCTACTCCATACTAGGCTGTAGAGCACCTCTCGATGCAATAATTTCATCACGTTACAAGATCTCCTCCATACTGGGTTGTAGAGTGCCTCTCAACGCAATATTGTCGAGAGGGATTAAATCTTTTCATAGGTATCCATTGATTTGATTCAAAACAGAAGACACATCTTTTTATTTAAGGTCCACATATAATATTTTATTATTAATATTTAATATTATTTATGGCCCACATATAATATTTTTTATCATTTTTTATTTTGTTATCAACTAACATTAAAAGATTTCCCCATACATGGTTTTAAAACCATGGTTTAAAACCATGTGCATGGTTTTAAAACCATAGTTTTAAAACCATGTGCACATGGTTTATGGTTTAAAAACCATGTGCAAGGCCAACATTTTTTACTATTTTGTTAAGTAAAAACATTACAACATCTCCCCCACATTGTGTTTTTTTCCTCACCCATATTTTTTTACTAATAATTAAATTTTTACTTTTTTATTGTTTTGTTAGGTAGGAAGATTAGAGCATCTCCCCCATATTAAGTTTTTTTTTCCCGCTAACATTTATTTTGACCTATAATTAAAAAAATTAATTTTGTTAATAAAAATAACGTTAACGTTACAAGATATCCCCCATACTGGACTGCGTAATAAAAAGTGTAAATTGTGAGGGTATCCATTTCATCGATTGATTAACTATATCATAACCTATTTTATTGGACTTTACCTCACTTTGAATAAACTCAAATAACAACTTCTAATTAAATAAAGTATGAGTTATAACCTTATTTATAATTCCATTGGAGTACTAATTTTTTTATGTCTTAAACTATTTTTTATAACATTAATATCAATATTTATTTAAATAATAAATATGTATAAAAAATTTTCAACTTCCTACATTTTAATCATTTCCAATCTATTCAGATTTACAAAACAATTTAATTTACCAAATGCTTTATTTTACCATTAGAATGCATTCTATTTAGAAACCATTAAGCTACATTCCAATTTTACTCCATATTTTATTTCTATTTACAAACCATTAAGGTACCTTCCAATTTTATACCATATTTTATAGTAGTTGTACAGGTGTTAGTTAGTAAGTTTTTTGTGTTTCATTTACTATTTTTCAAATTCTAGAATCTAAAAATCCAGATTTTAATCATAATCCTCATGTATAGCACAATAGTTATATTATACATGAATCCAAGATGTAATAAGACTAGATCTGAAGGATTTTTTTAATAAAATTGTTTTATATATTTTTATTTTTATGGCATTTAATAAGAATTATATATGTTACATACCTACAAATATATACATAAAATTTTATTGAATCTTTTAATTTTTTTATTATCATGAGATGTACAAAAACAAATGCCATATTGTTGAATAATCTCATTATAAGTGGAAGTGGAAGGTCTAGGCAAAATGGATCGATCACTTATAAATTTCTAGATAGTATAAATCCATAAACTTACACCCAAAGTCTTAATAAATCAATTACCTATACTATACTATGGTATTAAAGTAAAAAAAAAAACCTAAATTACTAACTATGAATTTTATTTGACAAACGACCCATTAAGTACACCAAAAAATGTGACATTTAATTTAATGGGTCCACACTTCTTAACAAGACAGAAGAGGATTATTTCGGTTAGCCTACAGATATATTAAATTTTCTAATGACAGTGCTCGAGGAAATTTAAGCTGGCATTTTATTAAAAACTTTTGTGATTCGTTGAATTACACTTTTTATATTTTTATCAAGTCGGACTCTTCTTTTAAGCAACAAGAAAAACTAAGCTTAATACGAGAGAACTCCAATGGCTCTACCGTTGTTCTCTGTAGTAATAGAATATATTTGACCCCAAACTTCATAACAAGAGTATATAGTGTAGTTTTGATCAAACATGAAACTCCATCGTGAGAGCCTTCTTTCCTTTGTCTCTATTTACCAACATATTGCAACCATTAACAATGTAGTAGGAACATAGTTTATTTCTTGTTTTTGAGATCACTTTTGTTAAACTTCAATGCAACAAAAAATATCTTCTCCATGTGACAATTACATTAACATAACATATATACTACCACAATACCATCATTGTAAATAAGGTAAATAACATTGTACTCAGTGCATAATTTTAACTAAACAATTCAAATTTTTTTTAAATTATCCAATAATTACATTAACATAACATATATACTACCACAATACCATTGGAAATAAGGTAAATAATATTGTACTGGGTGCATAATTTTAACTAAACAATTCAAATTTTTTTTTAATATATAAGATAGATATATAACTTGTTTAGCATTGCTACCAATTTGATAATCATAGGACAATAAATATAATTGTTAGCTATGTAGCTCACTTCAATCTAACAAAGTTGTTAACTATGTACCTCACTTCAATCTAACAAAGTTGTTAACTATGTAGTTGGTATATAACAGTGATCCTTTAAAAATATTCTTGGCAAAAAAAAACTCAACACGATAAAGACATAACAATGAAAGAATTCTAACAAAGTTAGAATTCATTGAATTTATTTTTTAATTTTGTGAAATTTGAACTTTTGGATGTTTAAATTATGGTTTTAAATTTATAAATAAACTTAGTTTTTTTAAATACCCATCTTTAAACATGGTTATTTATAATTTTGAAATTTTCATTAGAATTTCATCTAAAACAAACGTATCCAAAAACCATACTAATGATGATGGTCTGATGTGGAATGGCGTAATCATCATTTTTAAATAGCCATTTAAAAATGAGTCGTTGTTGAAAAATATATCTAGCGTGCTTTTATCCATATCCATACCTCGTGATTTTATGTTCTATGCTTTAAAAAAATAGCCGTTGTGCTTTTATCTTCTCTCTGCTTAAAAGATGGCCGTTGTGCTTTTATCTTCTCTCTGCTTAAAAAAAATCTTATCTAGCGTGCTTATATCTTCTCTGTGCTTTCAGAAAGATGGCCGTTGTTAAAAATCTATCTAGTGTGCTTTTATCTTCTCTGTGCTCTTCTTCAGAAATGGAGGCACTTCGTTCTGTTTAGAATTGCAAGGGATCGGTTCTGGTTTTCAATCTACCTAACATTTCCTTAGCGTTCAATCCCTCGCCCCACTTCCAATACTAATTTGTTTTAGAATTCTCGCCAACGAACCAAATCCAAATCCATGAAATGAAATCCGATAATATCTATGTCCCCACCATGCATTCCATTCTAGTTGGCCTTGTTCATGGTTTCCAATTCCATTCTAAGATGCCCGCCTGATCGTTCGCATTCAAGCCCATGGCGAAGGCGCCTGGCGTTCCCTTCCTAAGTTCGCAGGTTTCTTGCTAAACCTCTACTTCTTCAATGAAATTAATGAGTAGCTGCTTGCAATGTTTGCATGATTTTCCAATTGCAGGGCTGCGGTGATGCCGGAAAAGCTGCAGGCTCGAATGGATAAACTACATGCGTCCCGATCTGAAGCTTTGGTACTTCTCTTAAGAAGAAAATGAGCAGATCGTCAAGCCTCGGTAACAAGTAAGTAAGCCGATCAACTCTGTTTGTTCAATCAATTTCCTTTTTCATAAGCGGTGATATTTAAAATAAACCCCGACAAGGGGCTTCAATTTCCTTCAAATGGCAAGCTTAATTTTGAACAGAACTTTAATATTGATTGTCCTGTGAAACTGTGCAGCTGGTCTCTTATTGCAGGGCTTTTGCCCAGACGAACGGACGAGATAAAGAACCGCTGGAACACCCACATGAAGAAAAAATTAGTAAGAAGGGGATTCGAACCCCAGTCCCATATTCCCCTCAGCCAGCCGAACAACAGCAACACAACCAGCACAGCAGTTCCCGTCGCGAAGCACGAAATTCCGGAGCAAGTGGACGTCTTTGAATACGATTGATCTGAAAGCTCACCGAAGCAGCTGGTCGCTTGTAAAGACGAAGAGCATCCAGAGCTATCAAAGAAATTTTAAAAAAACTATCATAGAAATTTTAAAAAGATATCCGCCGCCTCTGTGTGAATCCGCAAATAGATTGACGGGTGGATCGATGCGGGTGCTGCTCTTTGATACGAGTAATTACTATTTTCATCAATAGAGAGCTTCATTCACCATCTTTGGAGTATTTTGATGTATTTATGTGTTTATGGTTGCTATTCGTTGTTTTCAAATACATAATAATCGATTGATTTATTTGTTTTCGTTGGTATTCCAATCTAAGAATAATTTCTGTATCTCTCCAAGAACTCACCCTTCTACTTCAAAACTTCCATTCTGAACCGTATTTGATAGGCATTTTTATCTTTCGAAACAACGGTCAAATATCTTTGCATACATTTACTTGGTTTGCAGGCAGAGTTTATTTGTATATATATTACTTGGTTTGTATGTAATACTCTGTTTATGGTTGGTATTATTTGTCTTTCTAATCAATTTTGTATGTAATAATGGATTGATTTATTTCTCTGCGTTGGTATTCCAATCTAAATTTCTTTATCTTCCCAAGAAGTCACCCTTCTTCAACAAATTTTTCATGTTGTCTTTCATAAAATTTATCAAAAAAATTGTTTGCCAACTCGTCAGCCATTTTGTTTGTTTCCCTACAAACCTGCTTTGCTTCTGGCTGAACTATGAACATATGGGAGCATTTGTGTTGCTCAAACTCGTTATTTTGTTTAGTATCGGGTATTGATATTCGCGAGGAACGGAATTTGATATTCGTTTAAAGGACCACAAGATAATGTGTATTTGGTTGATCTTCCTTGGCGCAAACTTGGATATCATTCTTTATTTGACAGTTAAACATTTTCTTAAATTTGTAAATTTATATAAAATGTTTAGTTTAATTTACACAATTTTCATCTCTTAATTTCTATTTGGTTTTAATGTTACAAGTTTTTAACTTAGGAAAAGAGGGTGTAAGTGTATGCAATTTTTTGTTTTTAATTTTCAAATTTTGTATTTAAATGTGTTTTTTTAATAATATTTATGTTTATTTAATTAAGAAAAAATAGATTATAGGATATTTATAGAAGATGTAAGAATCCAATATTTAGTGCTTTTTTGTGCCAATTAAATTATTTGTATTTTTAATAAATCTTTTATTCAAAAATGTTTTTTAATAATGTGTTTTTCTTATTTATAATATTTAAGTTTATTTAATTAAGAAAAAATGGATTATAGGATACATTTATAGATGTCAAATCCAATATTTAGTGACTTTTATGTCAATTAAATTATTTGTATTTTTTAATGTAAAATATAAATGTTTATTTATTAAAGTTATTAATGTGTTTTATATGCTATTTAAAGTATGTTAGTTTTATGTAAAGATAATTATTTAATATAAATATTCATCTTTATATAAAACTATTATGTTTTTGCTTTGAAATTTTGTTTTCATTGTATTTAAAATTTACTTGTAGAAGGGACACATCATTCTTAATGTAGGGATCATGCATCTACCATAATCTCTATTATAACATTAAGCAAAAGAGGGAGAAAGAGGGGGAGAGAGTGTGTGAGGAAAGGAGGGAGGTATGGAAGGGAGAGAGAGGGAGAGGGATGGAGGA
>LPNX011206788.1:33855-44132 GCA_001517045.1 Pseudotsuga menziesii | reverse complement strand
ACCTCTATTCTATTTTAGACATAAAAATAAATAAATGACACCACTCAAATCCTCGCGAAATTCTTAGAAAAATGAGTATATAGTTGACTATATGTGCCTGACGCCTCCTCTAGCATGTAAAATGAGACAATCTACCTATAAATAAGATCAAATAATACAAATTTTATGAATTTTTCCTGAGGATATGTCCGATAAATGGCCTTTGGACCTCAATATCTATCCATATACCATGTCTTTTTCTTTGTGCAAAGTCGCATTGTTCTATACTTCCAACTCCCAAAATCTCAACTCGTGGCTGGAAATAATGGTTTTGATATAGTTTTATAGTGATTTTTTTATGTTCATGGGCCATGGGCCATGCACTTGTTTTAGAACCCCAACCTTCAATCCAATATTCAATGAAAAATTCTTGATCCTTATCACGGATCGTCGTGACAACATGTTGGTTAAAAAGTATTAGGAGCAATATCATCAAATGTTGTGATTATAGAGTACGTGTGGCAAGGGCAAAGTGGGAACGTTATAAGAATTATTATTATGGAATGTAATATCCATAACTAAGGAGCATGATAATTTAGTGTCATTTTATTCAAAGAAAACCTCTGTAATCCAATGTTTTGTATATGTCTTGGCATTCATTGTTATTTAATGAAATAC
This sequence comes from Pseudotsuga menziesii, assembly GCA_001517045.1. Lineage (NCBI taxonomy): Eukaryota > Viridiplantae > Streptophyta > Pinopsida > Pinales > Pinaceae > Pseudotsuga > Pseudotsuga menziesii. The sequence goes on along the minus strand of LPNX011206788.1, from coordinate 43,475 downwards.
TAAGAATCTCCTAATACATGTGTGTGTTGAATTACTTGAAGGTTTGGACAACATCACAAGGACATACTTGATTGCTCATGCAAGAGAAGGGTAAGAACACGTGTGTGAACCCAAGGGAAATGTGTATATCATAACATTTATATATTTTGAATATGCATTTTTATTGTGTTTAGTAAGTGAAGAAAGTTGTACTTGAATGCAATAGAAACAACAACCTTGACTCGATTTTCTAAATTATGATAAGGATTTATGATATTAGTGATAGTGGAGATTTACAATCTTAGATGGTTTATGTTGGCTATATTGAGGTATGCCTATTAATTAAGGATCATATTGGAAAAATTAAAAAGATATATAAATGTATTTTGGGAATGGTTGTATTTTTAATATAATAATTCTTGGGATTGGTTAAGCTCATTATTCAATTGGATTAATTAAATTGGTGTACCCGAAAGATATAAGTTTAATTTCTCCACAACGTACCCCAAATATCTACGGATGGTTGTATGAGTATGTTACAATTCGTGCATTCTTAACTATAGTGATAACAACACAATTAACCATAATAATCACCTCATTATTGAAAATTAGACAATATATATTTATTTATAGATCCCTATGATTTAAAGATCATACCTTAGACATGGTTCTAATAGTCATAAACATATCAAATTTAGTTGTGGGTTCCCTAGATGTAAGACCAATCATTTGGAAAGAAAATTCATTTTAGAACAATAGGTCTAGTAAACACATTTTGTCATTCAATCTTGGTATTCATTAATTATAATACCCTAAGAATTCAACTACTTTATAAGTCACCATAAAAATACAATAAATATATACACACATATTACTTGTTTTATGTCACAACCTTAACTATATCAATTTAATCAAAGCACATATCATTCGTTTTAAACACACATTATTCCTTTTGAACATTAGCGCATATATAATAACATTTTACCTTTATATCACATAAATTACTTCAACACTATCATGACCACTAAATTTTAACAATAAATGCCTATAATTACCATCGTAGATCCAAATCCTACGCTCTATCAAGTGTCTAGATGGATCAAATTTCTCGAGGTGCAAATCTCTTGAGGTGCAAACCTCTTCTTAGGTATCAATTGATTTGATTCAAACCAAAAGGCACATCTTTTTATTTAAGGCCCACATATAATTTTATTATTATTAATATTTAATATTATTTAGGCCGAGATATAATATTTTTTATTAATTTTTATTTTGCTAGGAGCGAACATTGCATCATTTCCCCACACATGGTTTTAAAACCATATGCAAGGCCCCCCACAATGATGGGTTGTTTAGGAGGCCTTGCACATGGTCTTAAAACCATTTGCAATGCCCTCCTAAAACAATTAGAATAAAACCATGGGCTGTTTAGGCCTTGCACATGGTTTAAACCCATGTGCAAAGCCTCCTAAACCATGTACAATAAAACCATGGGTTGTTTAGAATTCCTTGCACATGGTCTTAAAACCATGTGCAAGGCCAACATTTTTTTGCGGATAATTCAATTTTGTGTTTTTTTCTTGACCCACAATTTTTTTTTATTGATAATTAAATTTTTACTTTTTTTGCCGACATGTTAGAAATGTTACATCGCGTTACAAGATCTCTCCCATAATATTCACTATCACTATTTCTTTTGCCGACATGTTACAAACGTTACTAACTTTACATCAAGTTATAAGATCTCTCCCATAATATTCACTATCAGTATTATTTTTTGCCGACATGTTACTAACATTACATCACGTTACAAGATCTCCTCCATACTGGGCTGTAGAGCGCCTCTCGATGCAATAATTTCATCACGTTACAAGATCTCCTCCATACTGGGTTGTAGAGTGCCTCTCGACGCAATAATTCTAAAAAAATTTCGCTAGTCATAAATTTATAGTCTATAACCAGCATAGATCCAAATCTTAGGCACTATCAAGTGTCGAGAGGGATCAAATCTCTTCGTAGGTATCCATTGATTTGATTCAAACCAAAAGACATATCTTTTTATTTAAGGTCCACATATAATATTTTATTATTAATATTTAATATTATTTATGGCGCACATATAATATTTTTTATTATTTTTTATTTTGTTATGAACTAACATTACAACATTTCCCCATACATGGTTTTAAAACCATATGCAAGGCCCTCCTACAACCATGAGTTGTTTAGGAGGCCTTGCTCATGGTCTTAAAACCATTTGCAAGGCCCTCCCAAACCACGTACAATAAAACGATGGGTTGTTTAAAATGCCTTGCACATGGTTTTAAAACCATAGTTTTAAAACAATGTGCACATGATTTATGGTTTTAAAACCATGTGCAAGGCCAACATTTTTTATTATTTTCTTAAGTAAAAACATTACAACATCTCCCCCATATTGTGTTTTTTTCGTCACCCATATTTTTTTACTGATAATTAAATTTTGACTTTTTTATTGTTTTGTTAGGTAGGAAGATTACAGCATCTCCCCCATATAAAGTTTTTTTCTTCGCTAACATTTATTTTGGCCTATAATTAAAAAATTTATTTTTGTTAATAAAAATAACGTTACGTAACGTTACAAGATATCCCCCATACTATACTGTGGAGCGTCTCTCGGCGTAATAAAAAGCGTAAATTGTGAGGGTATCCATTTCATCCACTGATTAACTATATAATAACCTATTTTATTGAACTTTACCTCACTTTCAATAAACTCAAATAACAACTTCTAATTAAATAAAGCATGAGTTATAACCCTATTTATAATTCCATTGGAGTACTTAATTTTTTGTCTTAAACTATTTTTCATAACATTAATATCAATATTTATTTAAATAATAAATATGTATAAAAAATTTTCAAATTCCTACATTTTAATCATTTCCAATCTATTCAGATTTATAAAACAATTTAATTTACCAAATGCTTTATTTTACCTTTAGAATGCATTCTATTAAGAAACCATTAAGCTACATTCCAATTTTATTTTTATTTACAAACCATTAAGGTACCTTCCAATTTTACTCCATATTTTATAGTAGTTGTAAGGGTGTTATATAGTAAGTTTTTTGTGTTTCATTAACTATTTTTCAAATTCTGGAAAAGAAGGTTCCACTTAATGTATATTTCCCTATGTTTCTCCAATACAATAGAATCTAAAAATCCAGATTTTAATCATAATCCTCATGTATAGCACAATATTTATATTATACATGAATCAAAGATGTAATAAAACTAGATCTAAAGGATTTTTTTAATAAAATTGTTTTATATATTTTTATTCTTTTGGCATTTAATAAGAATTATATATGTTACATACCTACAAATATATACATAAAATTTTATTGAATCTTTTAATTTTTTTATTATCTTCAGATGTAAAAAAACAAATACCATAGTTTTGAATAATCTCATTATAAGTGGAAGTGCAAGGTCTAGGAAAAATGGATCGATCACTTATAAATTTCTAGACAGTATAAATCCATAAATTTACACCCAAAGTCTTAATAAATCAATTACCTATACTATACTATGGTATTAAAGTAAAAAAAAAAACCTAAATTACTAACCATGAATCTGATTTGACAAACGACGAGTAAGTACACCAAAAAATGTGACATTTAATTTAATGGGTCCACACTTCTTAACAAGATAGAAGAGGATTATTTCGGTTAGCCTAGATGTTATGCAAAAGTGTAACTGGGGTAAGCACTAAGACTAATGTCAATAAATAAAATAATAGGTTGAGATCACCGATAGTCGACAAAATCCATAATTATCGGCGATATCGATCTCAAGCACAGTTTATTTCAACATCATATCCACATGACCAAACTAACTACCGGCTCATAGCGCATTACATGCAATTATTACATATCTAAACATCCAATTTTAGAGTAAAACTGCCAACTGACTTGTCAAATGGTTACAAGTGCTCGAGGCAAATTGATGAGCCTAAGTTGACTCAAATATGAAAAAATCTACATGATCTATTGGTTAAGTATTTATGTCGGCTTAACCAGTTAAGAATGAGTGAAATTACCGAGTTAAAATTGGTCATCACTACAACAAGTCGGTGATTAATGATAAATTAGGTGATCGCGAGATATTCCCTTGATTTATAAGAGTTAAAGGTAAGCGAACATGGTTTTCCCTCCCATGATCTCCCTCTGACTATCAGATCAACATATGTTGCGTTTAGAGCAAGGTGAAGCTATGAGTTGTAAGCATGGAAAAATATGGTAAACATTCCACTTGGCAGATATATTAAATTTTCTAATGACAGTGTTCCATGAAATTTAAGCTGGAATTTTATTAAAAAAATTTGTGATTCATTGAATTACACTTTTTTATAATTTTATCAAGTCGGACTCGTCTTCTAAGCAACAAGAAAAACTAAGCTTAATATGAAAGAACTCCAATGGCTCTACCGTTGTTCTCTGCAGTAATAGAATATATTTGACCCCGAACTTCATAACAAGAGTATATAGTGTAGTTTTGATCAAAGAGGAAACTCCATCATGAGAGCCTTCTTTCCTTTGTCTGAATGTCTCTCTGCCAGTAAATGATAGATTCCTAAATCCTTGACTTTTCTCTTCTCGTGAATGGTTTTACGTAATGATAGAAAAAGAGAGGGAACATTTGGATAGGACTCGTTGTCTCTATTTACCAACAGATTGCAACCATTAACAATGTAGTAGGAACATAGTTTATTTCTTGTTTCTGAGATCAGTTTTGTTAAACTTCAATGCAACAAAAAATATCTTCTCCTTGGAAGCATGTGAGAATTACATTAACATAACATATATTCTACCACAATACCATTGTAAATAAGGTAAATAACATTGTACTGAGTGCATAATTTTAACTTAACAATTCAATTTTTTTTAAATTATCCAATAATTACATTAACATAACATATATACTACCACAATACCATTGTAAATAAGGTAAATAATATTGTACTCATTGCATAATTTTAACTAAACAATTCAATTTTTTTTTAATATATAAGATAGATATATAACCTGTTTAGGATTGTTACCAATTTGATAATCATAAGAGAATAAATATAATTGTTAGCTATGTAGCTCACTTCAATCTAACAAAGTTGTTAACTATGTAGCTCACTTCAATCTAACAAATTTGTTAGCTATGTAGTTGGTATATAACAGTGATCCTTTAAAAATATTCGTGGCAATAAAGAACTCAAGACTATAAAGACATAAGAATGAAAGAATTCTAACAAAGTCAGAATTCATTGAAATTATTTTTTTATTTTGTGAAATTTGAACTTATGGATGTTTAAATTATGGTTTTAAATTTATAAATAAACTTAGTTTTTTTACATACCCATCCTTAAATATGGTTATTTAGAATTTTGAAAATTTCATTTGAATTTCATCTAAAACAACCTTATCCAAAAACCATACTAATGATGACGGTCTGATGTGGAATGGCATAATCATCTTTTTTAAATAGCCATTTAAAAAAGAGCCGTTGTTAAAAAATATATCTAGCGTGCTTTTATCCATATCCATACCTTGTGCTTTTATGTTCTCTGCTTTAAAAAAATAGAGGTTGTGCTTTTATCTTCTCTCTGCTTAAAAGATGGTCGTTGTGCTTTTATCTTCTCTCTGCTTAAAAAAAAATCTTATCTAGTGTGCTTTTATCTTCTCTATGCTCTTCTTCAGAAATGGAGGCACTTCGTTTTGTTTAGAATTACAAGGGATAGGTTCTGGTTTTCAATCTACCTAACGTTTCTTTAGCGTTCAATCCCTCGCCCCACTTCCAATACCAATTTGTTTTAGAATTCTCGCCAACGAACCAAATCCATGAAATGAAATGAAATCCATAATATCTATGTTCCCACCATGCATTCCATTCTAATTAGCCTTATTCATGGGTTTCAATTCCATTCTAAGATGCCCACCTGCCTGATCGTTCGCATTCAAGCGCATGACGAAGGCGCCTGGCGTTCCCTTCCTAAGTTCGCAGGTTTCTTGTTAAACCTCTACTTCTTCAATGGAATTAATGAGTAGCTGCTTGCAATGTTTGCATGATTTTCCAATTGCAGGGCTGCGGCTATGCCGGAAAGGCTGCAGGCTCAAATGGATAAACTACATGCGTCCCGATCTGAAGCTTTGGTACTTCTCTTAAGAAGAAGATGAGCAGATCGTCAAGACTCGGTAACAAGTAAGTAAGTCGATCAACTCTGTTTGTTCAATCAATTTCCTTTTTCATAAGTGCTGATATTTAAAATAAACCCCGACAAGAGGCTTCAATTTCCTTCAAATGGCAAGCTTAATTTTGAACTGAACTTTAATATTGATTGTCCTGTGAAACTGTGCAGATGGTCTCTTATTGCAGGGCTTTTGCCGAGACGGACGGACGAAATAAAGAACCACTGGAACACCCACATGAAGAAAAAATTAGTAAGAAGGGGATTCAAACCCCAGTCCCATATTCCCCTCAGCCAGCCCAACAACAGCAACACAACCTGCACATCAGTTCCCGTCGCGAAGCACGAAATTCCGGAGCCAGCGGACATCTTTGAATACGATCGATCGGAAAGCTCACCGAAGCAGCTAGTCGCTCGTAAAGCCGAAGAGCATCCAGAGCCATCAAAGAAATTTTAAAAATGCTATCATAGAAATTTTAAAAAGATATCCGCTGCTTCTGTGTGAATCCGCAAATAGATGGATGGGTGGATCGATGCGGGTGTGCTCTTTGATACGAGTAATTACTATTTTTATAAATCCAGAGCTTCATTCACCATCTTTGGAGTTACAGGTATTTACAATTTTGTTTTCTATTCAATATATATAATGGATTGTCCAGTGTTATTAGGTTTCTATACATAATTGATATATTTATGTGTTTATGGTTGTTATTCGTTGTTTTCAAATACATAATAATCGATTGATTTATTTGTTTTTGTTGGTATTCCAATCTAAGAATAATTTCTGTATCTCTCCAAGAACTCACCCTTCTACTTCAAAACTTCCATTCTGAACTGTATTTGATAGGAATTTTTATCTTTCGAAACAACGGTCAAATATCTTTGTATACATTTACTTGGTTTGCAGGCAGATTTTATTTGTATATATATTACTTGGTTTGTATGTAATACTCTGGTTGGTATTATTTGTCTTTCTAATCAATTTTGTATGTAATAATGGATTGATTTATTTCTCTGCGTTGGTATTCCAATCTAAATTTCTTTATCTTCCCAAGAAGTCACCCTTCTTCAACAAATTTTTCATGTTGTCTTTCATAAAATTTATCAAAAAATTTATTTGCCAACTCGTCAGCCATTTTGTTTGTTTCCCTACAAACCTGCTTTGCTTCTGGCTGAACTAAGAACATATGGGAGCATTTGTGTTGCTCAAACTCCTTATTTTGTTTTGTATCGGGTATTGATATTCGTGAGGAACGGAATTTGATATTCATTTAAAGGACCACAAGATAATGTGTATTTGGTTGATCTTCCTTGGCGCAAACTTGGATATCATTTTTTATTTGACAGTTAAACATTTTCTTAAATTTGTAAATTTATATAAAATGTTTGGTTTAATTTACAAAATTTTCATCTCTTAATTCCTATTTCGTTTTAATGTTACACGTTTTTTACTTGGGAAAAGAGGGTGTAAGTGTATGCAATTTTTTGTTTTTAATTTTCAAAATTTGTATTTAAATGTGTTTTTTTTAATAATATTTATGTTTATTTAATTAAGAAAAAATAGATTATAAGATGCATTTATAGAACATGTAAGAATCCAATCTTTGGTGTTTTTTTTGCCAATTTAATTATTTGTATTTTTAATAAATCTTTTATTTAGAAATGTTTTTTAATAATGTGTTTTTATTTATTTATAATATTTAAGTTTATTTAATTAAGAAAAAACGGATTATAGGATACATTTATAGAAGTCAAATCGAGTATTTAGTGACTTTTTTGTCAATTAAATTATTTATATTTTTTAATGTAAAATATAAATGTTTATTTATTAAAGTTATTAATGTGTTTTATATGCTATTTAATATATGTTAGTTTTATGTAAAGATAATTATTTAATATAAATATTCATCTTGTTTTCATTGTATTTTAAATTTACTTGTACAAGGGACACATCATTCTTAATGTAGGGATCATGCATCTACCATAATCTCTATTATAACATTAAGCAAAAGTGGGAGAAAGAGGGGGGCAGAGTGTGTGAGGAAAGGAGGGAGGTATGGAAGGGAGAAAGAGGGAGAGGGATGGAGAATGAGAGAGAAAGAGAGGTAGGGGATAGGCTAGAGATTGATGCAAGGAGATATAGAGAGGGAGAGTGATGGAGGGAAAGGGAGGGAGAGAGATTCAAGGAGGGAGATGGAGTTATCGAGATAGAGATATATACGGGGACATGGAGAGGGTGAGATGATGATGAGAGAGAGAGGGGGGTTATGTAGGGAAAGATAGTTAGGGATGGGGGAGGGGGGAGAGAGAGGGAGGGAGAGGGGAAAAGAGAGAGAGCAAGAAAAAGGGAGAGGGGGAGGAGAAGAGAGAGAAAGATACAAACGGAGAGGGTGAGGGAAAGGGAGAGGGAGATAGAGGGAGAGAGAGGATATGTAGGTGGGGCTGCGGAGGGAGATAGGGAAAGGGGGAGAGAAGTATGTGGAGAGGGAGGCAGAGAGAGAGAGAGAGATAGGGAGAGAGGGGGGGGGAGAGGGAGGGAGGGAGAGGAATAGAGAGGGAGGGAGGGAGAGGAATAGAGAGGGAGGGAGGGAGAGGAATAGAGAGGGAGGGAGGGAGAGGAATAGAGAGGGAGGGAGGGAGAGGAATAGAGAGGGAGGGAGGGAGAGGAATAGAGAGGGAGGGAGGGAGAGGAATAGAGAGGGAGGGAGGGAGAGGAATAGAGAGGGAGGGAGGGAGAGGAATAGAGAGGAAGGGGGGGCAGAATGATGGAGGGGGAAGGCAAGGGGAAAGGGAGAGGGAGAGGAGAGGGAGAGGGAGAGGGAGAGGGAGAGGGAGAGGGAGGAAGGGAGGGAGGGAGAGGAATAGAGAGGGAGGGAGGGAGAGAATGATGGAGGGGGAAGAGAGGTATACAGAGGTGGGCGAGGGAGAGAGAGGAGGGAAGAGGGAGAGAAAGGGAGAAACGGTTGGAGAGGGGAGGCTGTGAGAGAGAGAGAGAGAGAGAAAGAGAGAGAGAGAGAGAGGAAGATAGATGGAGGGATAGAGAGAGAGGGAGGGATGGACAGAGTGAGAGGGTAGAGAAAGATGGCTAGAGGAGGTGGGGAGAGGGATGGAGTGAGAGGGGAATAAAGAGAGAGAGAGCAAGGGAGAGAGTAATGGAAAGGGAGAGAGAGAGGGAGAGAGAGAGGAGGAGAGAGAGATAGGGGGTGAGGGAGAGAGGGAGAGACAGAGATAGGGGAGGAGAGAGGGAGAGGGGAGAGAGAGAGGGATAAACAGAGAGCGAGTAGAGTGAAAGAGGGAGGGACAGGGAGTGAGTGATAGTGAAGGGAAGAAAGAGGGGGATTGAGCGAGGGGGATAGAGTGAGAGGGAGAGAGATATAGGGAGAGAGTAGAAAGGGAGAGGGAGAGAGAGAGACAGGGA
>LPNX011206788.1:0-15007 GCA_001517045.1 Pseudotsuga menziesii | reverse complement strand
CGCATCCAACGAGTACCCACATTGCATACTTTTGATGGACCCCGCTACCCCAAAAACAAGAAATACCTGAAAAAATGTGATGATGATGTCATCATCACAATTTTCAGGTATTTCTTGTTTTTGGGGTAGCGAGGTCCGTCAAAAGTATGCAATGTGGGTACTCGTTGGATGCGGAATCAAGTTCCACATCCAACGAGCTCTCTCGATCGAAATTTGAGTAAAAACACAGGGAGATATGTCGAAAATACGAACACAAAAAGTAGTTTTTTTCTTTCTTCCTCCAAAATTAATCAATATTATTTTATTATTTTAACTATTATTTTATTATTTTCCTTAGGAGGCCCATTTTAGACCCCAAAATTCCTCTAATGAAGTAGCACCACATGAGGACCAGGCAAAGATGGAATCCTTAGTAGAAACGGTAACATTGGGAGTTTGTATGATTCCCTGGTTATTATGGAAAGGTTACCAAGACCATAACATTGTATTAGTTATTTGGAAATTTGGAAAAACCATAGCTTCAATAATTGTTATGTTAAGAATAAGAAATTTTGGAAAAATCTAGTATAGTACCTAATTATAGAATCTTTTGGGATGATCTATATATGCATCAAGTTATGTTGAATGTATGATGTAAGTCACCTTGATGATAACCTATGGAGAATGGGGATACGGTATTGAGCAAGTAGGCGTGAAACATCAAGTACGCCTAGAGATACGAAAGTTGTGTTTGAAGAGGAGCTTCCTCGGCTCTGGAAGAAAGAATATGTCAAGTAGATATTATGATATTTTTATGTTTGAAATGAAATTTCATGTATGTTATGGAAACTCACAAAGAATTGGGGATTGCTGCACGTGGTGAATTATGGAAGTCCTAGTTGGACCACAACTGAATAATCGAATGTAAGTTATTTAGATTACCTATGAAATTTGGCTAGAGTATAGCCAAGTGAAACGGTAAAGTATCTTGTGCTTAAAAGATAATGCTTCTTGTTATATTGCACTAAATATAGATACTTTTATTGGATGAACAAGAACATCATCAGACCTAACATAAGTAATTAAGATGTGAAATGGTGGCAAGTAGCCCACTTAGAATTGCTGATGTTGTCAGAATACATGTCCCTAGTTTCCACACTTAAATGTGGTGTAAAAGTGGGATGTCTCTTCACTATAATTATCCAAACAGTAGATGGTTAAAATACATCTAAAGTTATTGAGTTGATGAATGTTGCATAACCTTATACACTGACACTGCAGGATATGCCAAAGGACACTATCAAGTCGGGATTGACGGGTAGAAGAAGTATTCGGTGTATTAAATAATGAGGTTAAGTAATGCTGATTGTTGAATGTCAAGGTTTTACTAACCAAGGATTCAAGTGTGTAATTATATGGTTTATATTGACATTGCAGGTTTCACGATGATGATGACGAGTGCTACCATCAGCGTGCACTATGATATATAAAAATCTGCCTGCATAAATAAGTTGCGCTCAGCTTGCGCAGAAATGTGTGAGGAATTAATTCCTAGATAATTTATAAGGTTATATCACTCATAAGTGATGATTAAGTCACTGCAACTTATGATTAATAAAAATTGTGAGTTATTGACAGATGTTTTGACTAACTGTATAGCCGACTCACAAGTCGGGACAAATGACGGTAAAAGTCATGCGAAGCACCAAGGGGTGTGCATTATGATTGGTAAAGTGAAATCTATACTAAAGGAAAAAAAAAATTGCATGCTGAGGGAGCACCATGGTGTTAGGCAAGTGATTGCCGCATGAGCACATCGGTGTTAGACATGTACACCGCAGGAGCACAATGGTGTTAGGCAAGCGATTACTGCGTGAGCACCTTGGTGTTAGGCTCATGGTGTGGCAAGAAAAGACCTAGGCAAAACTGGACATCTGGAAGACAGGATGATGTCTGATGTCACTGAGGTGAAAATTTTTGACTGGGGGTCAAAAGGGAGAGTAACCTCAGGAATAAATGTAAGTCCACCCAAAAATTTAACTCCAAGGAGAGTTCAAAGGATAACGATAAAGAAAGCTGTGATAGCAGTTTTCCAAGTCACTAAATGGTGACATGTCTTAATACGTAAATGTGAAAGTATGATGAAACTAAATTATGTTGAATTTTCGTGATACATTGATGTTAATAGGATGCATATCTAAAGTAGTGCTCAAGTTGGGAACATGATGCAATCCTCATTCTTATAAATGTTAAAGTATGTAAGATCTGATAATAGTCTTCGTAAGTCTGGTGAAAGAGAGGTTAAGAAAACATTTAATTGGGTTTTGCTCACGAGAATGTGAAAATAAGCCAAGGGAGCCAGCAAGGTTAGGGATGACAACAAGTAACACTGAGGACGGTGTTCATTCTAGGGGGAAAGGATGTAAGATCCCCCCCCTCCCACCTTAACGAACCGAGAGCGACTACGACTCATAAGAATAGAATTTAACCATAACTGCATCCTAGAGGAATGGGAAACCCTCACCACAGTGAGGTTACTCCCACTACAAGTTAATCAAGGAATATTTAGACATTCCAACATTGTTATAACAATGAAGAACATTATATGTATGACATTTTAGGTACGTATTATTTGCAGAACACGTAATGATACCTACAACCATGAGACATCACATGGTGAAATAAATTCTATACATATATATATATAAGTTATATGTAGAACATTACATGTAAAATAATGAAGGATACTATATATATATTGGATATGTATATATAGATATATGAATGGAACTTATATAGTTGCATATAATCATGGAGAGTTATATGGTGAGATAAACCTTTTTATAAATTGTGGAATCTATGTACATGATAATGAAGAACTATATATATATATATATTTGCTGGAGGCATACATACATTGGATATTGTATGTTGAACTTATAATGAGGTGATGCAAAACCTCCTGCCTACCTACATTATCTGTAAGAAAACACATATAATAATGTAACCTTTTATAATTATATATATATATATTGTGGATTATGAAGAAAAACGATAGAAAAGAACTATGGTTTATGATTATAGTTGGTAGAATATCAACCCCAATTTATTTCACCTTGGGCTATAATTAATTAACTGTGGAGGCATTATGGAAATGCCTGGACTTGAGTGGAATTATGAGGAGGCGTTGTGGCTGATGTTATGGCTGATTTTAAGCTAGCATTCATTGATCTTGAATGCCCTCTCTATTGGTTGCCAATTTTGGAGGCTGTATTTACTCACCTTGACTAAACGCCCATTGTGGTAGTAGTCTAGGAATCCTTAAGCTGAAATCCCGGAGGCACTAGGGCATGGGGGGTAGGAGAAAAATCCTCGCTATGGAGTTGTTAGGTGGGGAATTTGGTTCAAAAAGAAACTTTCTGCCATTTGCTGGGGGAAATTTCTCCACTGACTACATTTAGAGCAGATTCTTCCTACTGTCTGCGTTGAGAGGAGAAATATGGAGAGGGACTGTCTCTGCGCTCGACTAGGGAAGATCAACGGGATTGAGGAGTCTGTTATGCATGGGACGGGAGTTATGTTGGAAAAATCCCTGAAGGAAACCTTCTCCCTATGAGTTGGGAAGTACTCAGCGAAAATTCTAGACGCTCCCAAAGAGGTGTGAGACTCACATGGAAGGTATGAGCATGATTTAATATTTTCTTATTTCCTGTACCATATTTATAAGTGGATATGTAGATTTAGGTACGTTAATCCTGGTAATTATATACATGGCCCTCTGATTGTGATTCGGAATCTGCTTGCGAGTTGCCGATGAAGCCAAATAAGATTTATACTTATGCTTACCCCAGAACTCATATACCATCATGTGCAAATGGTTATTGGCATTATGCCAATCAATAGTTTGGATTGTGTGTCTAGATCCTTAAACCGATTTGGTTTCATCCACTGCGAACTCAATTTTAATCCATACAGTTTGTATCCTGTTTTCTTTTGAAAATGCCTGCCCATGGCAAGGGGTTAGATCCGATGTGGTTATGTTTCCCTTAAACTATTGGTTGCACCCACAACCTGACTGGATCCTCAGTTGTTCGGTTTTGTGTGATCCATAGTCTTGTAGTTGCTTGGATACGGCTTTTCTGACAGATGTTGGCTTGTGAGAAAACCCCACAAATCGTCTGAGACCAGCATCCACCTTTTTCCCAGCGTCTAGATCTGTCATGTGGTCAATATGTTGATTGGCCAATTTTTTTCTTCATACTCGACGTGTGTGCTCTCTTTTTAGATATGGAAAGCCGTGGGTATCACTCAGTGGACAAATTTTTTAGGGTTTTCGAATTAAATACCTGTGGATACAAGAAGTGTAGATCTGCAACCTCTGGTTTATATCTGCGACCTCTATTTTGGAACTGGGTACGATTTATATAAATATAGATTCAAGGAGTCTAGATTTGTAAGCATTCCTAGTCTACGACCTCAGAGAACAGATCCAGTTTTTACATGTTACAAAGTGTAGATTCGAGGTATTAGAAAAAGATAAATCGTTGGGATAAACATTTACCGAGCTCGGCTTCACTATTGGTTGTTAGTGAAACAATAATATGAATGATTATTAATCTTTGCAAGTGCCCAAATGCAATTGGGACTATGGTAAAGACCCAGTGCAGAAGTGTTGTAGTGCCCGAACGCATGTCCAATATATTAAAATTGGATTAATAGAGGAGTCCACAATTTGTATAAATCACAAAAGTTGAAATTCATTAATTCCTAAGAGAACCACAGCAATGTGAATTCTCTGGACTACCGAGGCCCTTGTTTAGATTTACAGATAAAGGCCGCTCTTGGTCTTGTGCTTCAATTCTTATGGGGTTGTAATGATTCAAATGGGTTGTATAAGTAACCATAGTTTGTGAATGAACATAAATATATAGACTGTGTTTTTCCTTCAATAATTACCCATAGGTATAAGGTAGGTTTCCTTATTATTAATGAAGCATAGATACAAGGATGCATTGGCTTGCTGGTAATGAACACCGTTACAGAGACTGCGATTTGTCTGACGGTATTTCAGCATAGATATAAAGGATTTCATTTTGTATTAATGATAATTATAAAAGCCTGCGATTGTCTTGACCATGTTGAACATAGATGTAAAGGCTATGATGTGTCTTATGATTTGATAAGATAGATCGAAGATCGAATATGAGGTGTAAAACGTTGACCGGTTAAACTCAGATAGGATAGCTTATATGGCTGAATTGTGTTGATACGATTACTAAAATGGGAGACTGTCATGTGAATGAATCTAGATTCAATTTGCAGAGTGTGTATTCCTGTTTGTTGGGTGATATGTCCCTTTGGAGGATCGACCCATGAATTACTTTATATGTTTCGATCACTTACTTAATTACAGGGTTATGGTTCCTTTGGGAAGGGTGACCTCGCTGTTAGAGAATTTAATCCCTGGAACCTTTAACTTTTGATTGCTTATTTATTTATCACGGTGTGTTCCCATCTATGCTGGGAATTTCTCTTGTGGGGAATCAACCCTTGATCCCTTGCTGTTGACTATGATTGGATTTGTGGCATAAATGTACTAACTCATTAAAGCACTCACATGCACTTTTCAATTTATATTTTAAATGTAATGCTTGGTAAAAGAACTTAGATCCACAGCACAATTAAATGGTCGATAAAAGAATTTAAGGATAAAACTTGTATTCTTGAAAGGCAGACGAAGAATATACCTTGATCTGGAAATCATTGTAATGAATTTTATGGCTTCCGAAGTTTTGGAATATTGTCTAATCCTCAAGATGGAAAGGACCTGTGTATTGGTATTGACATGCAATTAATTTTTGTTTTAATAAACTCTAGAATGGAGGCGAGGACTACCCTAGGAGCTTATCCAGGGATGTTTTAATTATGTGGGCCTCAGGACGAGGTTCCTTATTCTTTGTATAATAAGCTGATGGCACTTCATTTATGATGAAGATTGTACACCCTGAATGGTGGTTTTTGATGAATAAAGAGGAATACCTAACCTTTGGTGGACGTAGCCTCATGGACGAGGTGAAGCACGTATATCGGTCCCTTGTTGTGTATTACTTGTACTATGTGTTTTGATGTATGCTATTTTTTTATGTCCTTAGCTGTTCTTGGTCAATCTCTTTATCTGTTATGATATATATAGTGGAGTGACCTTTCTATGAATGTTTTAAATGCAAAAGAAAAGATATGGTTAAGTGTAGGTACTGCCTCATATGGTGAAAAGGGTAGTAACTTCTAACAACATAAATGGTAGCAAGAGCAAATGGTCGTTTTTAATTAGTAATGACTAATGCTGATATATATATATATATAACCAGAATTCTTTCAGATAATGTTGTTGGTGTACGGTTTCTAGCACTGGACAAACTTCCCTATAGTGCACATGGTTTTGGACACAATGAATTAAGATTTCTTGTAATTCTTGTAAGTTTTTGCTAACAGGTTGAACCTCTTTGTAGTAATAAAGGAAAATGAAAAAAAAAATCTTTACCCTTTTTTTCGCACTCATTGCATCAAGGACCTACAGGGACATTACAAGTGTCGAGAGGGATCAAATCTCTTCGTAGGTATCCATTGATTTGATTCAAACCAAAATACACATCTTTTTATTTAAGGTCCACATATAATATTTTATTATTAATATTTAATATTATTTATGGCCCACATATAATATTTATTATTATTTTTTAATTTGTTATGAACTAACATTACAACATTTCCCCATACATGGTTTTAAAACCATATGCAAGGCCCTCCTACAACCATGGGTTGTTTAGGAGGCCTTGCACATGGTCTTAAAACCATTTGCAAGGACCTCCTAAACCTCGTACAATAAAATTATGGGTTGTTTAAAAGGCCTTGCACATGGTTTTAAAATCATGGTTTAAAACCATGTGCATGGTTTTAAAACTATAGTTTTAAAACCATGTGCAAGGCCAACATTTTTTATTATTTTGTTAAGTAAAAACATTGCAACATCTCCCCCATATTGTGTTTTTTTCTTCACCCATATTTTTTTAGTGATAATTAAATTTTTACTTTTTTATTATTTTGTTAGGTAGGAAGATTACAACATCTCCCCCATATTAAGGTTTTTTTCTTAACAAAAATAACGTTAGGTAACGTTACAAGATATTCCCCATACTGGACTGTAGAGCGCCTCTCCGCGTAAGAAAAAGTGTAAATCGTGAGGGTATCCATTTCATCGATTGACTAACTATATCATAACCTATTTTATTGGACTTTACCTCACTTTGAATAAATTCAAATAACAACTTCTAATTAAATAAAGTATGAGTTAAAAGCTTATTTATAATTCCATTGGAGTACTAAATTTTTTATGTCTTAAACTACTTTTCATAACATTAATTTCAATATTTATTTAAATAATAAATATGTATAAAAAAATTTCAACTTCCTACATTTTAATCATTTCCAATCTATTCATATTTATAAAACAATTTAATTTACCAAATGCTTTATTTTACCATTAGAATGCATTGTATTTATAAACCATTAAGCTACATTCCAATTGTATTCCATATTTTATTTATATTTACAAACCATTAAGGTACCTTCCAATTTTATTCCATATTTTATAGTAGTTGTACGGGTGTTGGATAGTAAGTTTTTTGTGTTTCATTTAATATTTTTCAAATTCTGGAAAAGAAGGTTCCACTTTGTGTATATTTCTGTGTATTTCTCCAATACAATAGAATCTAAAAATCTAGATTTTAATCATAATCCTCATGTATAGCACAATATTTATATTATACATGAATACAAGATGTAATAAGACTAGATCTAAAGGATTTTTTTAATAAAATTGTTTTATATATTTTTATTTTTATGGCATTTAATAAGAATTATATATGTTACATACCTACAAATATATACATAAATTTTTATTGAATCTTTCAATTTTTTTATTATCTTCAGATGTAAAAAAATAAATGCCATAGTTTTGAATAATCTCATTATAAGTGGAAGTGGAAGGTCTAGGCAAAATGGATCGATCACTTATAAATTTCTAGACAGTATAAATCCATAAACTTACACTCAAAGTCTTAATAAATCAATTACGTATACTATACTATGGTATTAAAGTAAAAAAAAAAAACCTAAATTACTAACTATGAATCTTATTTGACAAACTACCGGTAAGTACACCCAAAAATGTGACATTTAATTTAATGGGTCCACACTTCTTAACAAGACAGAAGAGGATTATTTCGGTTAGCCTAGATGTTATGCAAAAGTGTAATCGGGGTAAGCACTAAGACTAATGTCAATAAATAAAATAATAGGTTGAGATCACCGACGGTTGACAAAATCCATAATGATCGGCGATATCGATCTCAAGTACAGTTTATTTCAATGTCATATCCACATGACCGAACTAACTACCAGCTCATAGCGCATTACATGTAATTATTACATATCTAAACATCCAACTTTAGATTAAAACTGTAATGTCCCCCTCATATTCCCTAAGTATTGTTGTAATAGTCTGATGTAATTATATTGTTTTACCAGTGAGGAGCTCAAGGCCAAGGCCCCACTGGTAAGGCCTTAGTAAGTAGCTGATTAAAAGTTTGCCTAAGCCAGTGGACTTAGGAGAACAAAGGCACTTGCACACAAGTAAATGACTAGAAAATAGTACACTAAAGAAGGGTAAGCAACAGAAGAAAACCTAGACGTCAAATTTGGTAACTAGGTATCAACGTGATATCAACCAGGGAACCAACCATTGCCCTCAACCTTGAACTTGAGTTGTTTATAAGATTTTGCCACATGAGTAATTGGCAAATTCTACTTACTTGTGGACATGCTAGCCAGGACATGATCGTAAGGGAACTTTAACATAATTCAGACTTTTAACTATAACCCAGAAAATAGATCTTTAAGTGGAATTATAAAACTCTCACCCCAATGAGGGTCTTCCACCTCGCATTTAGCAAGAGGCATTAAAAGACCTCGAGGTTATGCATAAGAGTACATAGAATATATATATATACATATATATATATATATATATACACACCTATAAAGAGATTTTATTTACAAGGGTGAAACCACCTATATCAGGGGAAAAGCGGAACACGATGACACTAAAGATATATTTGAATTATAATAGAAAAGGAGCATTACATTATAAAAGGAAGATATATGTGAATATATGTATTGGAGGGGAGTAGCCAACTAAATGTCATGTGCTACATATATAAGAACCTTCTTACGTGTATACCTAAATCTCTGTAGAACCACCTCCCGATAGCGCTGGAGTGCTATGCTTGCCTTTAAATTGGACCGTCAATTCTTTTTTAATTATTTGGAAGCATAGATTAAGGAAAGTATTTAGTTGGCTTTTACTGAGAATGCTTAGATCCGGGAAGTGTTACGAACCTTGGCTTTAATTGCTGAAGAACTGAGGTTAGGAAGGCATTAAAAATGCTTGACTCACCATGGCTGGGGATTTAGACGTTACCATAATTCCTGGTCACTGATGTTTGGCGTTACCATAATTCCTGGTCACTAATTCTGGCGTTACCATAATTCCTGGTAACTAATTGTTAGGGGGCTTTAGAAGTTATAGGTTTTTATTGGAGTACGGAGAGAAGTCTGGGGAGGGGCAGAACCCACTGCGTTTTGGAGAAGAGGGGGCGCGGAGAGAAGTCTTGGGGAGAAACACCAGGGGAAACTGGATCTCGATCCATGGTTTACTGTTTGATTTTTTATTCTGATATTGTTAAATGTCTGCGCTGCTTAGCAAGGAGAGAAGCTCTGGGGACTGAATTTCCAAAGCGGTAAGCTTCGAATCTTGACGATCATTCTGTTATTTTAAAGGCAGAATTTAAACTTGGTAGATACATTTTGTTTCCTCCTACGTGACCGACTGTCTTGATGTAGCTCGCACCAGGAATCTTAGTTGAAAGTTTATTTTGAGATTGAATTATACCTATTCGCTGTCTTCCCCTCGGCTATAATTAGGGTAAGTTGCATGTTTGATGTTCTTCAAACTTTGGTTTCATGACTGTCATAAAATGCAATGAGTATGTAGTGAAGGAGTTTTTTCTTATGCTTTAACCCTGCAAGAAAATACCAGAGCCATTCTAAGCATCCATTTTTATTTGAATTATATGCTGCCTCAGCTCAAAAGCTGGCCACGCATCCTTGCAAACCACTGGGTAGATTTCTGATCTTACCGCTGTACATATCATTAGACATCGCTGGTGTAGATATGTAATATTTTTGTTATCTCTTAATAGAGGTTTATGATCAACCTCTTTCTTAGGTCATCAATCTTATTGGGATAGTTTTCCCTAACACTTGTCTAAGTACACCGAGAGATCCCAGGCCATCTCTATGAAGGGAAAATTCTTAGTGATCCTAAATTAAAAACAAAACTACCAGAAACCCGAGGGACTCATGTGCTCCCAGCTTCACACAGAACCCACTAATTGCTAGGGGAACACATCAGATGCCCTAGTAGGGCACACTATGTTTAATGAAAATTTTGCCGGGCAGTGCAATATCAAGATAGAGGGCATCACTAATCCAGACCTGCGTACACTCATGGAGTTTAGGAACAGGATTTTTCTCTAGCGGGATTGCTCCACAAATAGCTGTAGATTATATCCACGTTTTTTATGAGAAAACGCTGTGCATTTAAGTGAGAAATCGAGCCACGAACTTTCTGCAATGGCTGGGCATTGCATTAACCATGATTTTAATGGGAAACATTTTTGGAAAATAGGGTTACTTTTTGTTTAAAAATGGATTTCCTTGCCTATGTTTTATGGATCTGAATCCACGGGCTGAGAATGATGGATTTTTCTATCATAATTGATGAGAAATTCTGTAGATTATATCCACGTGTTTTATGAGAAAACGCTGTGCATTTAAGTGAGAAATCGAGCCACGAACTTTCTGCAACGGCTGGGCATTGCATTAACCATGATTTTAATGGGAAACGTTTTTGGAAAATAAGGTTACTTTTTGTTTAAAAATGGATTTCCTTGCCTATGTTTCGGATCTGAATCCACGGGCTGAGAAGGATGGGATTTTTGAGAAATTCTGTAGATTAATTTGATATAAAATTTTATAGTTTTTATAAAATTATGTAAATCAATTTGATGTGGAAGTGATCCATGATTTAATTGGTCTAGGCAGAGATATTTAAATATATAAATCATTTTTATATGTTATCAAGACCAGAACTAGGATATGCATTGCATATATGATTCAGTATGTATACTGACATAACCACCTCCACTCGCTCTTACTTACCATCCAGTATGTATACTTGTGATTCAGTATGTATACTTACATATATGATTCAGTAGGATTCAGTCTATATACTATGATTCAGAACATACCTGTGAAGCAATTATTTTCATTGTACATATATGGATTTAAAGATTTAGGGTGGTTCATAGTATGTTAAAGGTATGGATTAAGTACCAAGGAGTTTTAGACTTAAGAGCAAACTTGGTTATACATCATTAATCCATTTTGGTTGACCCATCACCATTACATGAATTTATTAACCAAGTTCATCATGAATGGCTTAGAGTTACTCTCAAAAGGAGAGTCTATGAGAATGATAGAAATAAAATTGTAGCAACCTTGAGGTTGCAGATTTATAACCTTTTTAATGAAATAAAAGTCACGGGTTGTGACTTTCTTTGGTGGATGTAGCCCAAGGATCGGGCGAACCACATACATTGGTCTTGCTCCTTTGTGTTCTTGTTTATGAGACTTTTGCATTTATCTTATGTGGTATTGCTGCAATTTATGTTACGTCATTTATTGTATTTTATCCAATATGTCCTTGATGTAATAGACTTGATCTTAGGTGCTCCACATGTTTTAACTAATGTCATAGCTAGCACCAGTGCTCCAATGTTTTAACTAATGACATAGTGGACACAATAATGCTATTAGTCAAATGATCCCAAATGAATATTGTTGGTATTCAGAATATGTTAGATAATTGTAACAATGGCTAAAGGAGAGCAAAATGATCAAGTTGTTTAAAATGTAATCATATGGAATGATTGTAATGGCCGCCTTTAGTACAACGGACTTATATCAACAAAGAAGCAAGTTCCATCTTAATGCTCGACACCCCCTTCGGGAATTGAAGTACAATATGACTAATCGAAAAATTAAGTATGACTAAAAGAAGTAATTATATCCATTCGGAATGATAGTTAGAATTCTCTATTGAGACCAAACGATTTTTATATGTAATAAAGGCATTTTCGATCGCGAGTTTATATTCAATCATTACTTTATATTGTTATTAAGAATTACATGTGGAGATACATATGTTGTAAATATAAGGAAAACAAAGCATGAAAACCTCACCACCGATTATGGATTTAGGTAGATGTTTGTGCCATGAATTGTGAATAAAGCGACATGTATATCTTTATAAGCAATGCTTCAAAATAGAAATTCTTGTATGGTTGTTACAGCACTTGTATTTTGTCTTTTGTTATAAGAGGGAAAAAAAAAACACTTTTCTCAGGAAGTGGGGTCATCACATGTTACCTTTCCACGCATAATGGCATGGAGGTATAAGAGGTACGTTACAAAAACTGACAACTGACTTGTCAAATGGTTATTTGCTAGAGGCAAATTGATGAGCCTAAGTTGACTCACATATGAAAAAATCTACATGATCCATTGGTTAAGTATTTATGTCGGCTTAACCAGTTAAGAATCAGTGAAATTACCGAGTTAAAATCGGTCATCACTACAACAAGTCGGTGATTAACGATAAATTAGATGATTGCGAGATCTTCCCTTGATTTATAAGAGTTAAAGGTAACGGAACAAGGTTTTCCCTCCCATGATCTCCCTCTGACTATCAGATCAACATATGTTGCGTATAGAGCAAGGTGAAGCTATGAGTTGTAAGCGTGGAAAAATATGGTAAACATGCCACTTGGGAGATATATTAAATTTTCTAATGATAGTGTTCCAGGAAATTTAAGGCGGCATTTTATTAAAAACTTTTGTGATTCGTTGAATTACACCTTTTTATAATTTTATGAAGTCAGACTCTTCTTTTAAGCAACAAGAAAAACTAAGCTTAATACGAAAGAACTCTAATGGCTCTACCGTTGTTCTCTGCAGTAATAGAATATATTGCACCCCAAACTTCATAACAAGAGTATATAGTGTAGTTTTGATCAAACACGAAACTCCATCGTGAGAGCCTTCTTTCCTTTGTCTGAATGTCTCTAGCAGTAAATGATAGACTCCCAAATCCTTGAATTTTCACTTCTGGTGAATGGTTTTACATAATGATAGAAAAAGAGAGGGAACATTTGGATGGGACCGTTGTCTCTATTTACCAACAAATTGCAACCATTAACAATGTAGTAGGAACATAGTTTATTTCTTGTTTTTGAGATCAGTTTGTTAAACTTCAATGCAACAAAAAATATCTTCTCCTTCGAAGCATGTGACAATTACATTAACATAACATATATACTACCACAATATCATTGTAAATAAGGTAAATAACATTGTACTCAGTGCATAATTTTAACTAAACAATTCAATTTTTTTAAAATTATCCAATAATTACATTAACATAACATATATACTACCACAATACCATTGTAAATAAGGTAAATAATATTGTACTTAGTGCATAATTTTAACTAAACAATTCAATTTTTTTTTAATAAATAAGATAGATATATAACCTGTTTAGGATTGTTACCAATTTGGTAATCATAAGAGAATAAATATAATTGTTAACTATGTAGCTCACTTCAATCTAACAAAGTTGTTAACTATGTAGCTCACTTCAATCTAACAAAGTTGTTAGCTATGTAGTTGGTATATAACAATGATCCTTTAAAAATATTCCTGGAAAAAAAGAACTCAAGACGATAAAGACATAACAATGAAAGAATTCTAACAAAGTTAAAATTCATTGAATTTATTTTTTTATTTTGTGAAATTTGAACTTCTAGATGTTTAAATTATGGTTTTAAATTTATAAATAAACTTAGTTTTTTTAAATACCCACCTTTAAACATGGTTATTTAGAATTTTGAAAATTTCATTCAAATTTCGTCTAAAACAAACGTATCCAAAAACCATACCAATGATGATGGTCTGATGTGGAATGGCGTAATCATCTTTTTTAAATAGCCATTTAAAAAAGAGTCGTTGTTAAAAGATATATCTAGCGTGCTTTTATCCATATCCATACCTCGTGATTTTATTTTCTCTACTTTAAAAAAATAGCCGTTGTGCTTTTATCTTCTCTCTACTTAAAAGATGGCCGTTGTGCTTTTATTTTCTCTCTGCTTAAAAAAAATCTTATCTAGCGTGCTTTTATCTTCTCTGTGCTTTCAGAAAGATATCAGTTGTTAAAAATCTATCTAGTGTGCTTTTACCTTCTCTGTGCTCTTCTTCAGAAATGGAGGCACTTCGTTTTGTTTATAAGTGCAAGGGATGGGTTTTTGTTTTTAATCTACCTAACGTTTCTTTAGAGTTCAATCCCTAGCCCCACCTCCACTACCAATTTGTTTTAGAATTCTCGACAACGAACCAAATCCAAATCCATGAAATGAAATCTGATAATATCTATGTCCCCACCATGCATTCCATTCTAATTGGCCTTGTTCAGGGTGAGGGAGAGAGAGAGATAGGGGAGGAGAGAGGGAGAGGGGAGAGAGAGAGGGATAGAGAGAGAACAAGTAGATTGAAAGAGGGAGGGAGAGCGAGGGAGAGATAGTGAAGGGAAGAAAGAGGGGGATTGAGCGAGGGGGATAGAGGGAGAGGGAGAGAGATAGAGGGATATAGTAGAAAGGGAGAGGGAGAGAGAGATATAGGGATGGAGAGAGAGAGGGAGGGAGAGGGAGGGAGAGAGAGGGAGACACAATATGGAGAGCGAGAGAGGAAGAGAGGGATGTGGGGGAGAGAGAGAGAGGGGGGAAAGAGGGAG
>LPNX011206785.1:172098-211708 GCA_001517045.1 Pseudotsuga menziesii | reverse complement strand
CATTATGTTGAGCAAGCCTGTATTGATTAAGGCATCTTCTCCAAAGAGAGGAGGATATATGACCGTAAACGAGAGTACTCTACCGGCAGAGCTCGACGTGGTCCATCTCTAGTTCTCTGCCGATGTGGTCCATCTCCCAGTTCACAGAGGACGTTGTGCATGTGGTTTTGCATGGATTCAACGTGGCTTTGGTCAACTGCATGTTTCGACACGTAATTCGTCTGCCTGTCAGTTAATGGAAACTATGTTTTAAAACAGAAATCGATGAAGCTAGGCGCGAGGGCTGGTTATAATGGTTAATTCTATTAAAATACTGAATAGAGAAGCAGAAACGGCGAGGGCTTTTGTGTTTTAATTAAAATTAAAGCATCTGTTTAATTAATTAACGTGCATGGATTACATATTGTGCATGTTAAATTAATTTATTTACCAGGTCACTCTCTGGATTTTAGATACGTTAAATTATGGTTTCCTCTCTCCACATTGTGAGCGGTCTGCCATAAAAATTCGATATCATGGTTACAAGAGAGGCAAGGCATTGCATGTTATGTCATAAAGAAAATTTCGATCCGAGTAATAATAAGGTCCCTAACAGAATGACCCCACAAATTCCCCGTTATATTCATAATCAACATATGTATTGAACGTTGCCGTCACCATAGTAGGCATTGATGATGGGTTTTGTAATGCGAGCTTTTAAGTATATCGCTGGCAAGATCAATAAAATTTCGCAACATAAAACTCTTTCAATAATAGTAAGTAGATAAGAAAGTACAAAAGTTATATCACATCCCCTAAGATATTGAGCATCTTTTCAAGAGCATGCAACCGTAGAAGTTTGAACCGTGCCAAAATTTTATATATATGGCGATGGGTTATATACCACATAATACCTATTCCACTTATAAATTATGTGATGGGTATTATACCAAATAATAGAACCGTGCCAAAATTTTATATATATATGGGGATGGGTTATGCCACATAATACCTATTCCACTTGTAAATTATAACCAAATAATAGCACCGAGCCAAATTTTATATATGGTGATGGGTTATGCCACATAATACCTATTCCACTTATAAATTATGTGATGGGTTTATACCAAATAATAACCATCCCACTTTTAGAAGCAAAGTGCATCCTCTAGTATAAACTAGGATATTCTTCCAAATTATTAACCACACTAGATTACAATATATGCTTAGAAACTAGCATCTTAATCATTCAAAATGTTGCTTTAAATTCCACTATCCTTATGTAATGGATTGATGTGGAACATCACGTGTTGAATTACAAGTTTTATAATTTTCTTTTAAATTATAATATGTTAGAGGAGAAAGGAGGTACCAATAGGTAGGATAAACTATTCTCACAACAATGATATTAATTTATAGCCTTATAAGCTATTATTTCTCATTTCCTATTTATGCTAGTCTATAAAGAAACTTGCATATTTTTATAACATAAGTCAAGAATATTACTAGAAGTATCTAAGGAAGCTTGAATATGCTTGTTTTATGCTACATTGCAATAACCTATATCGTATTTAAATGGACATTTTTTAATTCATTTTTGTTTTAATTTCTTTCAAATTGTAATTATATTTGTTTTATCATATATTTTTATAGCAAAATTATCCTATTGCTATATATTTTCAATCTCTTCTTGGGAGGCAGGTACTAAGCAACTTTGTTGCTTATTCCACTTGTTTCTTATTGTTTCCATATCTATTAACAAACATTGCATAAATTGTTTATGTCTCTACTAACAATAACAATAATGATTGTATCTACATCATATCAAACTACTTTACATTCCAAATTTTTGTTCTTGCTCCATTTCACAATTACACTTGTAGTATATTTTAAATTTATGTTTATGTTTTTTATATTAATTGAATTTCTTTTTTGCATTGAAATCACTACATAAATGTGTGTAAGGTTTTTATAACATGAATATGTAAAAATTAGTAGATGATATTTACTTTATTGATAGTTTTTTTTGTTGTAACAACTCTAAAATTCTATAAGATAATTTTTTTTTATTACAGTGTTTAGATCAATTTAAGACCTAATGTGGCTTCACATAGCTTTTAAGAATTATTATATTCCCTATATAACCGTTATACTAATGTACATGTTTTAAGTCTTATGATAAATTATACTTGTTTCAAAAGTCGATGTGTCATGCTTTCCTTGTTGTATGTTACCGTTTGTGTGCTTATTTTGTAAATCCATAAGAATGGATTCGTCATGTTTTAACATATTAAACCCTCTGCTTACTAACCCTACTTCTATGCTAGGGTTACAGGGTTATAGGTCTTATTTAGCTTATGTAAGCTAATGCATTTTTTAAAACTTGTATTAATGCAGGTGTTTCACGTGAAAGATTAGCCCCATCCCTTGCAAACCTAAACAAACTAACGAACCTAAGGTGAGACGCACCAATGTGACATTTAAATTCCCTAAGGGAAAACAATGAGATCACTTCAAAAAATAGAGAGAGTGGGTGTCGAAAACATTGATCCACATGGAGGTAGGTGAAAAGAGTTAAAGCACCCATGTGAAGGCTCATGGTGCCATCTAGTTGGGTAAAGGTAAAACCCTAGAGAAAATCCAAAGGTTTTAGTTCTTCTGCGTTGTCGATCTGGTGAGGAGAGCCGAGGGCTCTCGGCCCTTCCAGCAGTGGAAAATGAGCAAGGATGCGCTCCTCCTTCCACAGATTCCTTCGCGCTGTGGGTAAAAATCTCTAAACTATTTGTTTTTAGTTTGATATAAATTATATTTTACAATGCCAAAACCAAAAGTTTAACCTATGTTTTGTTGTTTGACTGGCAGAAGGTTTGATGGTTGTTGCTTGGCTTGGAAGAGTGTGCTCGGTCGAGGGTAACTGGCTTCGAAAGGTTCTGGTAAGACCTATGAGCCTTGGAACCCTACGGTCCTTGACGGTCTAAGGTGTGAATGTTTTTTTTAACAGGAACTAGGAAAGAATTGTATTATATAAAAAGAATGCAAACAACCAAGCATACAAAAAGGTCAAAGACCTGCAATTCATTCTGTCTATCCCCAAAAGACCTGAACTATTTGTACTGGAAACTATTAGCATGAACTTATTGTTGTGCCAAAACTGATTTCTATCACCCTTTGAAGGGTATATACGGACATAGACACCTAAAATCAAAATATAGAAAAACATAAAATACCATTTAAACTTATGCTACTTCTACTGCTTTTCCCTTGGGGCTTTAACTGGCTGAGGTACTGAAGTCTCTTCCATTGGATAATCTCTTGCAGGTGAGTTTTGACAGTGGCTGCACTGGTTCATGTTGACCAACGTTTTCAAATATTCCTTCATGTAACCAATGAATGGTGCACATAAACTCATATAAATCTCTGTGATTATCTTCAGTTCTAGCATCATGGTTGCCCATTTTCCTCGCCATCCATTTTGAGCTCCCTTCTGTAAAACCCATGTTTACGATATCATAGAACCAACGAATATGTTGCTTGATGTCCCTTAAGGAAGCCTGAAGGCCGTTCAGAGTAGCATCCATGTCGTTATTTGTCGTAGCTTCCTATGAAGAAGACAATCCTGTGTACTCAGAGAGAATTTACTATGCCGCCTGGATGCTAGGAAGCCTTTCCTTGTCTTCTATGTTGAGGAATCCAAGAGATAATAGTTGCAAAGACCCTGCAGGTGGAGAGACATTCGTTGTACCGTAAACACAATGGCCAGCTAACAGAGCTAGAGGAAACTTATTGATTGCGTCTTCCATGGCTCGTGCGAAGACTCTAATCAACTTGAGAATGCCAGGATTTGCAATAAATCCCTTCACATGGGCTGCGACGCCGAATTTGCATGGGAACCAGTTGGACGCCAGAAGGCATACAGGCTGTCGGATGTAGGATCGTCGAGGAGGGGGGACTTCCACCCAAATGCCATGGTTATTTAAAATTTCAGAAGTTGGGGTGTTAGGGACATAACTTATGCAACCCTTGAGCCACCCTTGAGCCCACCCTTCATTGCTTATGTTCCTAGGGGACATAACTTGAGTTTTTTAAATTGTCATTAACCTTGGATAATCCAACTTTTAGCTTAGCTCCTTGATTTGCTAAGTTATCTGCTTCAGTGTTATTGCTTCAGAGGATGTGATAAAAGAAGGTCTGAACATTTACAAAGGTTTGTCGAATTCGTAGATCCTTCGAGTTTTGACTGCTCCTTTATTATATTCATAGATCATTTTGTGAATAACTTGTTTAGAATCTCCCATGACCGTAACTTTGGTGATCTTGTTTTTCTTAACCAAACCCAATCTAAAGAGAAGTGCGAGCCACTCAGCTCCATTGTTGGTTTTTCGTCCAAGACCCCAGGCATAAGTTGAAACTAAATTTCCTCCGGGATAGAAAATAATCCCACCCACTCCTGCCTCCCCAGGTCTAAGGTGTGAATGTTAAGGCAAAGCTGGGACATATTTCTTTTCCGGTTTGGATTCGTTTGGGAGATTCAAGGGTTTATATGAGCCCCTTCTGGTTGATGGTAAACAATCTCATGTTTTGCCTATACAACGTTAATGGTAGAGATAAAATGTTGTTTTTAGATGCCTTCGGGCTATGATATGGTTTATATAGCGTTAACATTTTTAATTCCCCCTTTTTATTTACAGACCATGGAATCTGCTTGAAAAGTTGTATTACGACTGTTTGAACCTCTTACTGTAAATTTTGTCA
This sequence comes from Pseudotsuga menziesii, assembly GCA_001517045.1. Taxonomy (NCBI): domain Eukaryota; kingdom Viridiplantae; phylum Streptophyta; class Pinopsida; order Pinales; family Pinaceae; genus Pseudotsuga; species Pseudotsuga menziesii. Next base: position 206,977 of record LPNX011206785.1, on the reverse strand, counting down.
AGGTTTATAAGCAATACCGTACTACGATTTTCATTGTTATTTTGTTTAATCCTACGAAAAGTTTCGGATTTGTTCTGTATAAAATGATATTTTGTTTATTGTTATGTGAATGAAATTGTTTGTTTGGTTACAATTACTGCATCCATGTTGAAAGGGATGTCATTCTGGTTTAAAAAAAAATGGTTACGGCCCATTCTGGTTTTTAAAATGGTTACGACCCATTCTGGTTTTTAAAAAGTTTGGACTTAGGGTGCTTTCACTGTAGGTTTTAGTTATGATATAAATTACTTGGAAATTTTTATCCTTACAGGCCTCGAAACCTTGACCTGTGTTAAATCCTTAGATAGGGAAGTTTGTTCTTTTCTCTAATTACTGTACAAACCCTATTATAATTTATATAAATTTTGTTTGAATTTAGATTGAATCTACCATTGCGTTAATTGTAAGTGTTTAACCCTAAATCGTTAAAAAAAATATCGATAAGCTTTTCGGCTATAGAAAATTGATTCTAAGTAATTATTTAAAACAATAAGCCTTTCGACTGTATGAAATTGATACTGAGTAAATTATTAATATTCCTATGTATAATTTTACTTTATGGGTCTCGAACCCTTGACTAGAAGCCATTATGTCTCGAACCTAGATTTATTGTTTTTGGTAGGTTAATATTTTTGAAATGAGGGATTCACTGTTTAACTACGGGAAAGCCCTAATTGTAAAAATAATTCATGTTCAGTTACAACGAATAGACACAAAAACTTTGCTAATGATGCCGATGATAACTTTGTTTAACCTCTTTGTTATTATGGGTTTATAAGAAAAACTAAAGGAATGATAATCAATTATTGTTTAGGTTTAATACTTATTATTAGGTGAAGCTATATGTAGTAAAATGATAATGTTTCTAAGTAATAATAAAATATAGTTTACAATTCCTACTATGGAAAACTGTTTAAGCAATATAATTCATCTTAACTTTTAATTTACAGGAATAAAAACTTTGTTGCTTTATTTCAAAAACAATAATAATTTTGGAAACTTTCATCATTCATGAAATCTTTCAGAAACAAACATAAAGCATATTAAAGATAATAATCCAAAACAATATAGAACATGTAAAATTTCGAAGTGGACAAACATCCAAAGAAGACCATTCCTCCCAACCGTCTCATGAAAGTAGCCAAGATTACTTGCTTTAGGACCCTCAAGCCTGTTCACTGAACCACCAAGATGAAGATATTGTGTAAAAGCTTGTTTTGTCATCTATGTAACTCATCAGTCACACTTGCAATCAATACTCTAGCAATTCACTTTAGCTTTCCCCTCATCGAATTTCTCTTGTGTGCTTAACTTTTCAGTGTGCAGCAATCACAAGTTTCTAGTTTCTAGAATGTAGTGAGCCTCCTACTCATTTGATGGGTATATATGTGATTTCCTAGGTCTTTGGGTCAGTTTTAATTTAATGAGCCACTTGCTCAGTTCCTCCTTTTTTGGGAACATGACCACAATTATAGGGAAATTGCTTCCTACATCAGCTGGAAAGTGAATGTTGTTGCTACCACTTGTCATTTTTGTCGTTTACACTAGATCATTCCTCCTACTGGGTTAGTGAACACTTTTCAAGAGTCATCTTTGGATAGGTGTCTCTTCTTTTAATTATTAAATAATAAAATATTCAATTACAGTCATCTGTGACCATCATTGGTCAACAACATAAAACTTTACAATAACTTTTAAAGTAATGTATTTTCACAACATAAAATGTTTTTAGTTCTAGGTGGGTTAGACTTGTCCACACATAGAAGATGCATGAAACCATGTTACTATATGTTTAATTTTGAGAAGTTATGGTTAGTATATATTTGAATTTTTGTTTTTTCATCCCAGTTTTCTTCACATCTCTCATTCAAATTGTACATGTAACGAAAATAGCATTGTTGATGGTGCTCCACCCCCACCTAACCATTAGTATGTGTTCAAGCTAGGGGTAACTATAACCGATGCACCGGAGCTCATTGTTAGTTACCTTAAGACTATGGTTTTATATCATTATGTTACGTTACTACCTGACCTTACCAGTTGGGTTTACCATAACCTTATCTGCAAGCAAGCAAGAGATGCAAGATATGAGAGGATCCCTCGCTATTAAGACTGAACAAAAGAGAGCATAGGGGATTTCTTTAAGGATAAACCTTGATAACAGGAAAGCATGAGATGGTAATCACTTGATTTGACTGAAAGGAAGATGAAAGAAAATATTGATAGGAAGCAAAGCTCCCTTGCTAGGATATTTCATAGGTAGGGTTACTTTTTTATTCAACCTTTGAGCTCTTTAAATTTGTTCTCTTTCCAGAAGAGCATAGAAGTCAACTCTATCTATCAAGTCACATGCAATATTATGTCTGCAATTAGTCTCAACTTATAGCGACTTGTGTGTTGCTTACTAGGATATTGAATTCAGTGTCTTAGGTAGTATAGTAGCTTTGTCAATTACCTATGGTTTCTCCATGACTAGTCACTCTTTAATATTTTTGAGCTATCACTTGATGCTTGTGAATTTCCTTTCATAACTCGTGACTATTGAAGATATCCATTGCTTACATGTAAAAATAAATATAAAAAGAGAATCACTAAAGGTGTGACATGACAGGGAGGTAACTCAGGAAGCTCAAGACTAGCACGACATGTTGTAGGCAGACTGGTAGCATAGCCAAGGCAGTAGGCAGACAAAAGGAACACCAGACCCACATATGAATGACATTTAGCTATCACGAGTTGAGTTAGACGCATAAGAAAATACCCTACACATGTTGTAGGTAGACTGGTAGCATAGCCAAGGCACTAGGCAGAAGAAAGGAACACTAGACCCACATATGAATGATAGTTAGCAATCACCATTTGAATTAGATACATAAGAAAACACCCTCTCCAACCAATTTTGGATACTATTTACTAAGCTTAATTACCGTAATTAAAGAAGCTACATAGTGACATAGTTTAAGCTTTACATTTTTTTTAATCACATGAAGGTCATGAAGGTAAGAGTTCCTCACGTGGCTATTAAATATCTCTTTAGATAGAAGGAACTTGGTGAAAGGTGAAGAAACTAGATAATGTTAATAAGGAGTACAATCTTTATTGGAATTTGTGGTATTATTATTTAAACATCACTTGTACCATGGATCCAGACTTCCGGTCAACTATATTCTTTTTACAAGGAATAATAATAGATGAGACTTTTTCACCTTTGTTTTTGGCTGGTTTTTATTAGTTTTTTGTCATGAATTTTTAAGGAATTTTTAAAAACTTTCAAAAACACTGCTATAAAGTGTGGGTGTTGGTGGTTTTCCTGTCACCTGATTTCATTTTTGGGCTTAAAATTGTCCAACAAATAACAATCATTTCCGACAGAAAATCAGCTTAAAAGGCAAGAAAAAGTCTCCAACAATAATGGTTTGTTATTAAGATGCATTGAGAAATTAAAAAAGAAAAAGGCTTTCTTTCCATTTGCATATAATTGGGTGTTAAAGAAATCAAGTGCATCTTAGTGAAAAACCAACCCACAAAGGTTAAACATCTTCCCAAAAAAAAAAGAGATCTAAGCAAATTTGGTCTTCAAAAACCATGAATTTTTTAATAAAACCACTACTGGATTTTTTATTCAGCTGAGTTGTGATTTGTGTAAACATGAGTGGACAAAAAGTCCTTAGATCTGGTATAGCTCACCCAGCGCTGACTGATCCCTTCTCCTCCTGTTGCTGCTTTGAACCTACCAAGCTTTCCAAGCTCATCAACTCCCACTGCAAGGTGCTTTAATCTCGCTGTAAATTCTACCATCAGCGATGCAAACGTAGCAAGAGGAAACGCCTCTGCGAACTGAAGCTCATTTGATCTGTTAAATTTCCTGGACGAATAATGGCGGCCTAAGGCTGGTGATATATTTNCTACCATCAGCGATGCAAACGTAGCAAGAGGAAACGCCTCTGCGAACTGAAGCTCATTTGATCTGTTAAATTTCCTGGACGAATAATGGCGGCCTAAGGCTGGGGATATATTTTCTCCTCTTGGTGTCGTTGGTATAGTTTCTGGACCGTGCCAGGATGCGAGTCTTGAACATCTTTGAGGAGAGGGCTCACCCTGGCTTGATTTCAATTGCCCCGAATAATCCATGGAATAAGAGCTCTTCAAATCTGAGCTGCCTGCAACTGCTCCGGCTTTCCTGTGCTTCATTAATTCATCTCCCGCCTGAGATTCCTGTGCTTCAGGTTCAATATGGTGGGGCGTCTGATCTTCCATTGTTAATTCTTCCTCATGAGCTTCATCTTTGTCTGGGATTTCTTCGACTATGTACCATTTTTTAGAGTCAATGAAGAGCTCAGGCTCAGCGCGAAGGACCGAGTGAAGCTCCTTCACTGCTACATCTATTCGTTTCATCATTGGCTCCAAAGCTAGGCATCTCCTCATTTCCATGACGCTCTCTGCCAGATCCTCGAGAACCTTCACTGCTTCAGTGCTGATTTTTATGCATTCCCTCTTCAATATTGCTCGGACATGAGGCGGGGTCTGCAATACAGAAAATTTGTTTGAAATGCTCAGCATCAGGATTGAGTTAATGAGTAAAGAATACAGAAAATTTGTTTGAAATGCTCAGCACCAGGATTGAGTTAATGGGTAAAGAGATGGTATGATATGCCTAAAGTTTTGTTTTTTTGTTTTTTTAACTTTATAGAAGTTAATCTGAGTCATCCACAAAGCTATTAAACTCTTTCCCTAAGATTTTGGTCCAATATTAGATTATTTATCTAGCCAAAAACTTAAAATTTTAATCTTAAATTATTGATCCAGCGAAAAACTCAAAATTTTAATGGAACAGAGATTGTTCATCTGAATCAAACCGAAAACTTAAAATTCAAATGCAACAGTGAAACTTTGCTTATAACTTTTTGGCATAACCCCACATCACTCCCTTCAAAGGATTTTTCAAATCGCCATATAAAACACCATAGATAAAAGTCAAGGTTAATGTACCTGTATCTCAGAGCGCAGGCAGCCATGCAAAGCAACTACCGAATAAGCACAATGCCTGAGCGTGATGCCTACTTTAAGGTACTGAGTCCAAGGGTATCTAAAACGAAACTGCCCATGCCCAGGCTCCCATCTGGCAAAGTTGGCCTACAATTCATTCACAGATGCTCCAATGAGTTAACCAGGTAGCCTACTTGTTACAACTAGTCTAACATAATATATATATATATATATATCAATTGATTGTATGTGATTTAATTGGAAGGAACTGATGCATCTCATAGTAAAATTGATATGAGCTAAAGTCCAGAATATTTGCACATAATACATATCTATGTAAAACAGTGTGAGGTTGAATTTTAAAATTCAGATATAACTCCAACACATAAATGCATATAAACTCAAGTTTATGGATACTGTTTTGCCATGAAATCCTATTGTAGGATCTGGAAACCCTACAAATTCATGGACAAACAAAGGCAATTATAAATTAATAGTTGCAAATTTCAACACTCTGTATTTGAAGAGATTCAGAAGATCGCATCAAAAAATTTCTAAGAGATTTTGAAGATTGCATTAACCCACCAACGACTCTTCGGTGGCTTTAGAATCTAAAATGGCCCTGTATCGCTCGTAGATGGGATCCTCCAATGTTTTTTCTGATTCACCCTCTTCATCTGATGAGTCAGTTATCAATCCATCCTCGAAATATTTTTGTACGCACCCTTCAAAATCAAATCGGACAAAATTGAATCATACGAGGATTATTGAACAAATCATTGTTGGGTTTACTAAGATTTTTTTTTTAAATAAAATCTTTTAATAATCAAAATGGTATATAGATTATGTGTAATTTTTTAGATCTTTGTGTAGATTTTAAGAATGGATTGGCCGACCCATTTTGGTAAACATTCCATCTATCTTCAATATCACATTTCATTTTAAAGATGTGGATGGAGTGTTTGCTGAAATAAGTTGATAGTTTCTAAAGATCTACAAAGAAAAAATCTAAAAGAGTAAAAGATGGAATATTGGTCTGAAATAAGTCAATAATTTCTAGAGTCCTACACACAAAAAAAATCCAAAAAATTACACATAATAGTTGAACATTGTTAAAACATTCATACACAAATGATCTCTATATTTTTTTGGAAAAAAAATTTAAACATTTTTCCTTATTTTAACTGAGTCAACCAATCTAGAAACTTGACCTATAACTTTATACTTTCAATTCACAAGTTCACTCCTATCATTCTAACAATCAATCATGACATATAGGCAATCATTCTAAGTCATCCATCCAATTAAAATGGCAAACAGTCAATCATTCTAACTTATCCCTCCAATTAAAATGGCAAACAGTCAATCATTCTAACTTATCCATCCAATTCAAATGACATATATATAGTGAGAAACCTTACATATTTTATTAAATTAAAAAAAAATTATACACTTACTTTCTTGACATTCTCACACATATATCCTCACCTTGAAATGATGCTATGAGACATTGCAGATTAGCTATAAGCATCTGGTGAAGATCCTCGCCTGCCCAAATAGGGAAAATGATCAGACTGATAACCAGGCATATCCCACATCCAATTAAAATCGTTATGAACCGTTTGTAAGCCACACTGGCTATGTTTTCAGTGCGATAAGCCGAGATGGCGATCATGTTGAATGTAAGAAGGAATATAACCATGCCATAGTCAAATTTGCTCTTTATGGAGGGGAAGAACCGAAGGTATGTAACAGCAGCCCCTGTCACAGGTCATTTTTAACAAGTTAAAAGGCAATGGTAATGGTAATCTGTTGCTTCTAATTGCACTGAGAAGAGAAGATTACACTTTGGGCATTGAGATTTTATTCATTATATTACAAAATAGAAATTCATTTCACTGTATTTTCACATACTTATTTACAATATTTTTTTTTCTTCATATACTTGGATAACATCTATAAAACACATTTTTAAATTAGAACATCTATAAAGCTTTTGAAAAAATAAAAACTTTGAAGACAAGTATACTCATCCATACTTCTGAAGTTTTTATAAAAAATAAAAACCTAAAAGACAAGTATACTCATCAATACTTATGAACCAAAAGAGTAAGCACTCCCTTGTGGCTATTCCAGAAAAGGAAAACATATCCCTGCTTAATAACAATGACTCTGATTTACCGAATATAAAGATGGCAACGCCAATGAGGATAGCCTGCCCTGTGCTTCCTGCGTTCTTTGCTACTAAATCCACAACTAGAGCCAGGAGACCTGCGAAGAGTGTTCCCAGTCCTCTGTTTAAACCCTTGCTCAGGGTAGCACCTGCATCAGTGATTGATTTAATCAGATAAGTTTATAATAAAATGAATTGTCTAACTAATGTGCAATAATTCATTGTTTAAACTGATATGAAAATATAAAACAAATTGTTACCACTTTTTTAACTACCTTTTAACTGAAGCTTAAATTTTAATCAAGATGTTTTTTAACTAAAGCTTATTTAAATCTTAATCAAGATTAAGCACAACCAGATACTATTACCATGAAATGAATCCCTACTGTACACTTTTGTTACACTTATGTTAATCTTATTGATTGAGATTTAAAATAATATCTATAAATGCCTATAAATACATATTTACATAACAAAGCAAGTCCAAAATCTAAGATAACATCTAAATGTCTATAAACATAATTGAGCCTAATTAAGAAGTAATAACAAGAGGGTGAATGTCAAGGAGATAAATAATATTGTTGCAGTTCCTTATGAAAGGTGAATGTCAAGGAGATACATAATATTGTAGCAGTCAACAGTAGCGTTTATAAAAGCAAAGAGATGTAAAATTTAGATGGAGGAGATTTCTGTTACTTTGTGTGTCTGTGTCTATGTCTGTCTGTAATGTAAAATATAAAATATGACTGTAAAATTAAAAAACAAGCATAAATCCATTCCTCACATACTAAGATTTAGTCAGATTAACTCATTGCATATTAAATCTGCAACAATAGCAACCATAGATTGAATTGTACCTGCAGAAAATTCAAATACCACTACCACGGTAATGACTGCCCAGATAGCACTTGTCCCAGCAACTCCTTTGAACAAAGGATCTGTGAGATAGAAAGGAGAAACACAACACAGTGCAAATCCAACCTTGAAGGCGTGTATAATTTTACGTGGATCGTCTTTACCCATTTTACAAGCTTGTCTCAAGAAAGAAATGGGCGACCTGGTCCTCCAGTTCTTGAACTTCTTGGAACGTGGATGAAAATTATCATTATCGATATCCATCTTGAACGCCTTCATATTTTCAGACTCCATTGCTGTTCAGAGACTCAAACAACCAGCCGTACTCCCCAGCATTTGTACCTGTTCTGGCTATGGCTACGGCTATGGCTAGGTTATATTCCTGTCATAGATTATATTCCTGTCAGGTGGTCAAATCCGTCAAGCAATTGTTTTTATGTTTTAATGGAAAGACTCCAACCTTTTATTGGGTTCCGGAAGCCACAATCTTACATGACAATGAAACTGATTACCCAGCTGTAATCACGACAGCATGCGTGTTGCAATTTGGAAGAGGATAATCATTAATTACACGCATTAAATAGGTGGGCATTATGTAATCATTCGTCATTGCTGTAATTAATGAAAGGATTTTTGTCTGCTTGAAGTTGGAGCATAGTATATGGCGAAAATTAATCAGCAAGAAGCAGAGTAATGATGGCTGCCTCAATGACTCATTGTCATGGTTAGTAGTTGGATCTCGGAGTAAGCTAGCTATGGAGCAATCCTCCCTCATCGGACGGAGGAGGAGCAAAGTTAACGTTGACTTTGCTCCTCCTCCGTCCGATGGAGGGAGGATTGCTCCATAGCTAGCTCACTCGGTTGGATCTCAACACACTGAGATTCAATGGCCGGGAAATAAGCTTGCTGCAGTAATCATGGTTTTGCTGGAAGCTGGTTAATGATCGTTTTATAAGTGTTAATTAAAATGGGTACGTTGACTTTGCTCCTCCTCCGTCAGATGGAGGGAGGATTGCTCCATAGCTAGCTCACTCCGTTGGATCTCAACACACTGAGATTCAATGGCCGGGAAATAAGCTTGCTGCAGTAATCATGGTTTTGCTGGAAGCTGGTTAATGATCGTTTTATAAGTGTTAATTAAAATGGGTTCAACTTTAACCTTATGTAGGTATATAATTCTCGTTAAAATCGCAATTTATTGTATTTAAATCTTAATTTTAGCCTTTTGGATAGCTTTAAAATCAAGAATCTAGTTTCGCACAATCAAATACACTGTTGAAATTGCAAAATTGTGAAAATAACAATTTCCAATTTAAACAAATTTGACTAGTTTTTATAAAAATCCAAAGAAAAGTTGTCTTTTATCATAGTGGTTGTCTTCTATCATGGTGGTGCATCCAATTTTTGTTCAAAAATGGTGAATCCAATCTTTGTCCAAAAATGTTGTTGAATAGAATTTGAAATTTTTATTATTTACATTTTATTTTTTAATATTATTTTACATTTAGATGACGCAATCTTTTTTTAGATTTCAACAATTCTAAGTGTGCAACAATGGTCAGAAAAATAACTGAAAAAGTGGTCCAAAACATAAAAATTAGATTACTATTTATCAAAATTACATATACTTCTACACATTATTGTGTAAGTTACAAATGAGATATTCAAACAAGGCCCAAATAGGTTCAACATCCTTGAATACCTCCATGCCATCCAAGTTATGCAATTTTTATAACTAACATATGTGATTCTAAAAGTTTTTAAAGATTTACAACAAAATTTCAAAAATATACTTAAGCAGAAAACATAGAATATTTAGACTACATTATTTAAGAGTAGATAATTTCAATTTATTTGATAAAAAATAATTTAGGCAAAATTTCACCTTCAACATTTATTTTCTTAAATTTTTTACAATGTAACATTAATTACCATATATATTGTGATGTACATTTTTATATCTTAATTTTTATGTATTTTTAAATATACAAAGTTTTACGAGACAAAAATTATCATTTCAATAATCCAAATAAATCTTGCCAATATTTGCGCAGTCTTTTATTTATACAAATATATTAATATTTTAATTTTGTTTTATTCAAAAACTTTAAAAACCATTTTTTCAAAGGATGTCTTCGTCTTAGTGTAGATGGCAGTTAACAGTCCTTTTCTTTCTCTCTTTCTGTGTGTCCATAGTGTTTTGTGACATGGAAACACTTCAGAAAAAGAAGGAGAGTGTGTAAAAGACAAACTGAAATTCCCCTTTTTAAATACTTATAATTTTTTTTGTGTTGTTCTTGTTTTAAGCAATTAAGTGTTTCCATTTCCAGCTGAGTCACAAGTATTGGCCCGCGCCAGATTTTCGGGGACTCTCAATACGCGTGTCGCTTATTTAAGTTCTTTCACGCATAAAAAATTCAATGGATGCTTCATAGTTCCATTGTTGTTAGGGTTCGGGTGTCAGCGGTCATAAAACAAACAAAAAGAAATCAGTGGATGGTCACAACAAACATAAAAAGAATTGTTCGGTTCGTTGGTGTCCTAAAACAAACATAAAAAAATCATTGGATAAATCGTGGTTCTAACATGTTCTTGGGGTTTGGGTTTTAGGTGTATACTAAAACACATAAAACATAGTGAAAATGAAAACAATCAACACATACTATTACCAAAAATAAAATAAAAAGTTGATGTTTACTTGTTAAATAAAAAAATTAAAAACAAATTTATGTTTATTCATTATAATTTAAAAAAAAAATTGGATATAGATTTAGTTAGTAATTCTAATGTTCAGTAATTTTAGTGCTCAGTTGCAACAAGTTTGTTGTGTGGGCTATATTCAAAGATTTTTTTCCTAGTGGTTCAGTGAAGAGGCTCGGGGTCCTAAGCAAGTAATCTTGCTTACTTCAAGAGAAGGTTGGGTGGAACAGTCTCCTTTGGATGTTTGTCCCGTTCTGCATATTATCCAAGTTCTAATTACTGTTAATTAATGATGCTTTATTTTTATGTCTTAACTTTGGAAGTATGCTCAGTGTTATGCAACTCTCACATTGATAGCTTATTATCTTATCCACAATTGCTTATGAATAAGTTATCAACTACAGAGTTTGTGGACATTAGTCCTTATTATTTATAAAGAAAACATATATGAAATTAGTATAAAATTATTTGTTAAATTAGTTTTAGATTAAAAATATTATTTTCTTGTCTTGGCAATTTAAATTAGAAGTACTTTTATCTCAGTTCTTTTTAAGTCTACTTCGGTATTCCACTGTTAGACTAGGTTTTAAAGAACTAACAGTTTTGTTTCCTTAGTATAGACCACCGAAAACACCTTATGAGAACTATTACAGAAGTTAGTATAATATTCATAGATGACACAGAGACTACCATAATATAGGTATTTAATTACAAAGATCTATATATATTATTACAGTAGACTAATAACTTGTATTAAGAACAAAACTCTTCAATAGCTCTGAAAACTAATTAGGGTTTGAACATGTAGTAGAAATTAGGCTTCTACAAAAATAAACATAATAAATTGGAATAAATCCAATGTTTAGATATAATTAACCTATTTCAATATGACGTCTTAATCAAACCATAGATTCAGTTAGGAAGAAAATCAAACACTTCAAATTATAAATAATTACTGATCTAGGCTCCCTAGAGATTTTCTAAAACCAATGCAGCCAATTTCTTGGAAAGTTTATAACACCAAATCGAGATTATTGACAAACCATAGCACTGGTTACAGGCAATAGGCCAAATTGGTGTTGTTATTTGCAGCAATGTGCGTATAGAAGAAAGTTACAGACAACCTTAGGGATTAATGGTATTTACTTATGAAACAATATTATCATCTAAGAAGAACCTAATCTTTAAACAATAGCCCTACGACCTCCTTTAAACATTGTCATGGTAAAAATGGCCTCATGGCCTTATCTAAAGATAGGCACGACAGTATAAAATGGCCTCACGGCCACAATATCATAAAGATCTATAAACTGGAAAAAAAAACAGAGCAAAAAGTGGAGAAATGCGATTGTCGTAATAATTTAAATATAAGAGAGGATTACATGGCATTTATAATCCCTTACAGAGTCATAACCCTGACAAATCTTTATACAAAACCAGAGATCACTATAGAGGTCTTATGACTGTATCTTTTCTCTTTAAGTACAAATAACGAAATTGTAAAGATCAAGATAGGTTTCAAAGACTGAAATTATAAAAGCCTCATGGGCAGAACCTTTCTATAAGTGTTAAACGAAAGCAGACAGGGAAAAAGGAATCACGGCCCTAGTATAACTTTACATAAACAACGAATGAAAGAGTCAAGTCAGACACATAACCCCGTTACATTGCTAGAAATAAATAACAGTTGAAATCTTTTGATAGAGGCCTTACAGCTCTCGTTTCAAATCAAGCACGACAGTAAGGGTCTCATGACCATATCTTTAATACAAAAATGTAAAACGATAAAAAACTATTATTTAAGTATAGGGCAAAGAAAGTATACACAGTCGCAATGATGAACAAGAAAACCATGCTACAGTATTGGTAATTTGAAACATTGCTTTATAGATAGCCCTCACGGGTCTTTACAAAGATGTACCTATTATATTATCAAAACCAGTAACAAAGCTGTGACAGTGGATTGATAGCCCAAAAACGAATACTACAGAGTAAAATCTCATGACCACAAACTCAGTGTTGCAGAAATGTGCACTGTAAAATCAATTAAGATACGAAGCCCTCACGGGTTTTTACAAAACTAAAAGCCTTAAAATTTGAACACAATTAACAGAAGTCGAAACAAAGATACGTTAACCACCATAGCGGCATAGCCGTATGACTCCACAAAATATGGAAAATACCCTTATAGTATCGAGTTCATTTTTATACCAAAATAAAATTATCACTTTCACGAACAGGCGAGCCCCATGCCTATGGGGATAAACATGCATCAAGACACCTAGCTTTTCCGACAGAGCCACGAAAAGGGAAGGCCATAGGTCTTACCGACTGAAAAGTATTCTCGGCCAGTATCCAACCCAAGACCCTCGTCATAGAGAAGATGACCTGTTTATCTCCTACATTATACATTCCAAAAGTTAAATAATAGTTTTAAAACCATTTCACAAAGAATGAAAATAACTTCGGAAGTGTAGAGAAGCTTACCCTTCTCAATGTTGATGAATCTAACCAGAGTCACCCAAATACCATCAGAATGAGCACTACAAAATCCATCAATGAACAAATCATTCTTTGACAGGTTCAATAAGTGTCGAGGGCTGAGTGTGATGGCTCTTCCATATTTCTTCACAGGTAGAAGAACGGTGAGGTCGAACAACCAAAGGCCAAGTGTGGTAGTGAGAAAAAAACTAACATCAAATGGAACCCCATCAACACGACAAATGTGTATTTCAAGGTGCATTAAACCCCTAGGGTTTTACACTAGGTCTTGTTGCCGACAATTGGAGTTTTTATTACAATCACATGGTCTGATGGTGAACGTATTTATTTCCATGTCCTTTGTATTTTATTGTTACCATTTGTTTCCAAGGGTTATGCCATCAGTCGCATCATAGTTTCTAGACCCAAAACTATATGCATAATGTTCGCCACTATGAAAGTTTATAACTTATGGTATAGTTAAGAGATAGCATATTCGCTTGTGATATGTCTTATCCAAGGTTGAGGTGTATGTTATAGTTTAGGAATATAGTATATGCATGGGTTAGGGATTTTGTAAGTCAAGGATAGGGTATGGTATAATATATAGTATAAAGAACAAAAAGCTAGGTTAAGGTTCAGGTTGTTTCCCAAACCAAGGTGGCCCACCTTTCCTTCAAATTAAAGGAAATTTGGGGTCTAAAATGGGCCTTATAAGAAAATGCACCAACAATAGATTTTGTGAGTTGGAATTCAAGAACCAATAGAATTTCAATAAAATGAGTCAACCATAATGGTTGAATTGACATATTTGTCATAAAAGAAAACTACTTTTTTGTTCGTATTTTCAACATATCTCCTTGTGTTTTAACTCAAATTTCAAGCGGGAGAGCTCGTTTGATGCGGAATTTAATTTCCCATCCAACGAGTACCCACACTGCATACTTTTGACGGACCCCGCTACCCCAAAAACAAGAAATACCTGAAAAAACGTGATGACATCATTTTTTCAGGTATTTCTTGTTTTTGGGGTAGTAGGGTTCGTCAAAAGTATGTAGTGTGGGTACTCGTTGGATGCGATATTAAATTCCGCATCCAACGAGCTCTCCCACTCAGAATTTGAGTAAAAACACACGGAGATATGTCGAAAATACGAACAAAAAAAGTAGTTTTTTTCATTCTTCCTCCAAAATTAATTACTATTATTTTATTATTTTAACTATTATTTTATTATTTTCCTTAGGAGGCCCATTTTAGACCTCAAATTTCCTCTAATTGATCACTTTGTTGCAATGTAGCGTAGGATTGTTCCTTAGCAAACCTTAAGGGTGATCTCATCCACCTACACAATGGGAAAACAAAGTTCATGCATTAGTCATAAAGACTAAGTAAGACCATGACCTTTTCCTTAGTAGCTTTTGAGTAGGACAAAATAGAAAGAATGACAAACAATTTTACGACTTTACCTTTAAAGGCAGAATGTGTTACAAAATAGTATCAACCATAATGTATAACGTAATTTTTGACACAGGTCACAAAGTAAAGCATGTTAATGAAAAAACTAACGAGGAACATAAATCTTGTAGTTTATTTTTAAAGCCATTATCGTTACGATAGAAGAATTATGAAGTATAACGTCTCTTGGAATTATTTCCTTTCATTTTCTTTTGCTTTATTTATCTTGCTTTTTGCATTACTTAGGAGTTTCTTTCACATTCCTACATTGTATTCACATTGGATATATCCTTTAGTCCCATTGACCTACTTTTGTCGTCATGTTTGGACATTAATTACCTTATCTTATCACAAGGTATTTAAGGTCAAAACTATAGAGGAAGCCTTCACTGGGGAGAAACTATATGTTTCTTATTTAGTATGTTTGGGAGTTCGCTTTCAATTAATATTATTTAGGAGAAGAGGACGAAACCTGAACCCTCCAATTTGAAGGGTATTCTATTTAGCTATGATGAGTCCTTCAAGACTCGCAAGATATATGTTCCATCTCAAAGGAAGATAGTAGTAATCTATAGTAATTTAAATGTTAATCCTGGTAACTGTAATTTTTTATTTATTTATGAATTTTGGGGATGTTACAATACATATCGACATTTGGTTCGACTAAACTATTTTCTCGGCTCAAATAATTTAAAAATTAATTTCACTGCACCTTTAAAGCATATTGAAACCAATAATCCTCTGAAAACAATAAAGCTTAAAAAATATACATCTAAGATCAATCTTGATTTTTTTTATAATTGAAAGAATTGTTAGCTTACAATTATTGATATTTATTGCTTACAACAAATAATTTTATGCTCTTGAAGACGATTGATCAACTACATGTTATAAATTATATCTTGAACAATATGGATATATGTATGGTTCCTATGGATATATTCTGAAACAAGAGGCCATATGTCTTCGCAATTATATTGATTTTTTAGACTGAAAGTTGAAAATTTGAAAATATGTGCCACCCATATTTGGCTGCATTGGGATTGAAAGTGCACATCCCTACTTTTTAAGTATAAATCGAAGTGTATGATTTTATGCTTGATATCTCACTAGTTTAGTCTAAATGCATCCATAAATCCCATTTTCAACACCTAAAAAATAATCAGAGAAAGATAATTTGGTGAGAATCATTGTTGAAATGGGAGATATCATAGGTTATTGAATAATCTACAACTTGAATGTAGCAATTGATATTTACAAGTATTCAATCTATTTTTATATTAAAATTAGTTATGAAAATAAAAAATTATTAGCATAAATTCATCTTAACTTTGGCTCCACCAAGAGCCTAGAGGGATCAGATCTCTTCGTGTGTAAACCCCTTTCAGAGTACTAACCTTGAGGAAAGGTTTGCACCTCAATGTATCCGATCCCTATCTATGCTTGGTAGAGTTAGAGTTAAGATGGATCTATGATGGTGGATACTAGTGTTCTAGCTTAAGTTTAAAAGAAGTATGACTTTCAAGATGGTCATCCTTTTCAAAGTGATTAAGATGGTCAACCAATAACAATGTTCAACCATGCTTGACTATAATCACTATGGTTAATAACGTTAATAATGGGAAACATCATTAATGATGACAAATGGTTAATGGGTTAGCGAGTTACAAGGTTATGAGATTTGATGGGATCACTAAGATACATGTTTAACATATTGGTTGATAATGGTTAATTATGGTAAAGGGTTAGTGATTTACTTATATTAGTGGGGGAATTAGTGGGCTAGGTAGTTAATGGGTTAATTAGTAGGTCAAAGGTAAGAATTCTTTTGTTTACCATGACTTTTGTTGACTTAATATGCATAGGCCAAAATAGGTCAATTTGGGTTAAGTGGGTTTGGAAGGTACAATAAGAGAATAACTCTCACATACCTATACATTTCCAACAAAATAAAATAAAATTATATATATATATATACACACACACTCTTTTACCTAGTGAATAATGTAGCATGCATAAGGCTATCGACACTCTGTCGTCACACCTAAAAGTGATGTTCTTGACACTTTTTATATTAAACTTACCATATGGTTTTGCTAGGAATTGCTCAACCTAAAGGCTATGGTTCTGTCCTAGCCATCACGCTCTCATTCTAGCAACTAAAACATGATGCAAGCCACCTAGTTTTATGAAGATGAAAATTTGGGGGACTATGGTGTCCAACACCATAGTCTTTATCCCTTTTACCATGGCATGACGTATTGATATGAAATATTGATGTGTTAAACCACATAGTGGACCATAGTCCTAGCGGGAGACACCATGTATAAACCAATATAAAGCTTATCGAAAGGGTTTAATGAGTTTGATGAATGTTAAAGACTTTGGGTTATATCGTTTATACCCTAGTCATGGTTTTACACCATGGCATAAACAAACTTTGGGGTTTTATTACCATATGGTTTTGGACATGCGATTAATTGGAGGTACAAGGGTTATGATGGTTAGTACTAAAGTTGACCTTGGTAATACACTTTTGTCCTGGATGCGAGTTGACAGTGCAACAAAGCAATAAATGGCATGCCTACAAAAGTATATGAGATTAAATCTTGGCCCTCCATCTGTCTTACATGCTGGAAAGGGTTTTTGATAGGGTTTAATGCAGTTTTTCCTATCTGAATGTTTCATTTCGTTGTTGTTTTTGGTCTGCAAGGTTTGTGGAAGAAGGATTTTCCTTCCAAGGTTGTGCTGTGCAGTTTCTCTTGTTCAAGCTCTTACCCAGTTGTTAATGGTGTTATTTTGTTTGCTTCTAAGGTGTGTTTGAGGTCTTATTCGGTGTTGATGGCCGCCAAAAGGTCTCAGCCTTGCTAGTTTTCTGCGAAACAAACCCAGTCCAACGCTTAATGGCCTTTCATGCCTTTAACTAGGTATGCTCATCGAGCTCGGCTTGATTCTGTACTAGTTTATACATTATTTTTAAGACTCTCGTGCCAAAAAAAACTAACTTGGGTTTTTTTTTAATCTGCAAGATGAGGAGTGATAAGGACGACTGGGAGGAGCTGACCCCTATCCCTTTATGCATTCAGATAAGGTAAAGTGTTTTTAATTTTGGTCATCATCTTTTACAGTTTTTAATAAATATTGTTAAGGTTCTAACTGCATCATAGGTGGTTGCAGGCTATGGAAAGTCGACGAGGGTGGCGACACGGTCACCTCCTCCCAGGCCTGCTACTTTACAGATTTATGGTGAGTATAAAAAAAATGATTCTATCATGTTAAACATTTATCTAAGGCTAATTCTTTCTTAACCATCAGCTAACAAAGCTTAGTTGTTTTGAATTTAGATCATGAACTCTTAGCATGGATGTTGCTCGATCTGCATCAATGACCCATTAATAGCCATGACGTAAGGGTTATTTGAATATTTAGGTGGTTGGCTGGAAGAGTAAGAATGGGAGAATAGATAGAGAACATAAGAGAAATGTAATGTAATTGTATATTTGATAAATGTCAAGGATGATTTACATAATAGATGCCCCGTCAATTTATACCGTAAGTGGGGAAGAGAGGTGACTTTTCAAGTCACCTCTTAGTTTATTTACATTAATTAACCTAGCTTATAATTAAATTTGGTTTTTGTTACATTTCCTTTCCATTAAGGAAGCTTTGTCCTCAAAGCTTATTTGATGACAATGACTACGTGAACTATCGCAACGTCTCTAATGTGGACATTTGTATGGGTTGTTACTGGCAGGTTTTGTCCCTGGTTCTATTTCGATTATGTGTTCAGTTTTTTTGTTTGTTGGGAGCGCCATAGGTAACTCTTGAAACACCTTGCGATGTTTTCGAATTAGCTCTTGTGTCTTTGGTTGTTTGTCCATATCTCCTTCACTTGTTAGAATCTCCATTTCTCGACATTGAGGTATGTACGTTGGTGCATCTTTCCAACATAGCTTTTCCATCTGATTTGATTAACCAGTTGTGTTGGAGGTGGTTGGAACCCATATAATTTGTGTGTTTTCCCAAACACATGGAATTCAATAAAATGTTCTTGGTGATTTGCAGAGTATGTACCCAAGGTTTGTAACCATTGTATTCCTAATACTACGTCGATTCCTACTAGTGGTACTGCAAAGAAATCTGATTCTAAGTTATATTCTTGCATTTGTAACTTAACCTTGTGACATTTTCCCACATTATAAATCTTCTTGCCATCTGCTACCATAAATTTCATGTTAGGTACTGGACGAATGAATAGGTTAAATACTTTAGCAAGGTTGACGTTAACAAAGTTATGGGTGCTGCCAGAGTCGATGAGAATTGTGACGTTATTATTTTTTATATGTCCTTTAATCTTCAATGTTTGCAGTTGGGAGATTTCGGTAATAGAAGCTAATGAGATTTGTGGGGAGTCATCCTCGATTCCTGGGTGGTAGTCTTGTTGGCTATTCACATCGTTCTCAATTGGTTCATTGACTTCTAGCTCTGCTTCACAAGCATATAATTTATTTTGTAAGCATCTGTGCTTAGGATCCCATTTGTCTCCATAGAACTTACATTTCCCTTCTTTTATTCTCTGGGCCTCTAAACTGGGCTTTGTTCCTTCCCTAAGTTAAGGCGGTGTATACCTTGTATTTCCTTTGTATCCTGATTGGAGGGGGTTCTTTTTGGAGTCATCTTGGTTGACATTTGTATGAAAGGATTTGCTTTCAATAATCCTGCCTTTACGTTGTGCTTCCTCCATGGTAGAGATGTTTTGTAACTCTAGTTCGTCACGGATGTGTTGTTTTAGACCGTGTATGTAGGTCTGTAGTCGTTGGTCATCGGTTAATTCTGGGACTCGAGTTGACAGTGCTTCCCAATCATAGGTGTACTCATCGACACTGTTTTTTTGTTGTAAGCTTGTGATTTTGGCAAAGAAGTCTTTTTCTTCAACGCCTTGGAATCTTTTGATGAGGTCATTCCTAAAGCTAACTCAGTTGTAAGAACATATTCTTGCAGTATTCTTCCACCATAAGTACCAGTTGTAAGCACTGCCTTCTAGATGCATGGAGGCATATTTAATTTTTTTGTCGTCGTAATGGATGTTGTGGATGTCTAGGTATTCCTCGGCTTTGTTAATCCACGCTATGCATTGTCGTTCGTCCCCGTTTTATTTGGGTAACTCGACTTTCACCCGTATTTGGCGTCCTTGTGTATATGCGTTAGAGGATGACATGTTGAATAGAGGATCTGGCTGCTCCGGAGTTCTGGGAGATTTTGGTTGTAGGTCATTCAAGATTTGCAATTTGTCCAAGATGGCGGTTAAAACTGCCTGACTTTTCTTTTGGTCTTCCTGTAGAGTGAGGAAACTATTCTCAATTCGTGACGTAAATTGTGTCCAATTTGATGTCAAATTGTCACTCGTCTATTTGATTTTTGCGTGGAGTTCCTCGTAGTTCTTGTTAATTTTCTCATTGATTTGATCGAACCGAGCGTCCATTGATTTGGTGATTTCTGGAATTTTCTCAACGCTAAACGTGGATTTATTTTTATTTAATGTAGGATGCCAGCTCGCCACGATTTATTTATTTATTTAATTGTTTTTTATATATTTATAATAATAATAATTATATAGTTTTGTTTTTGTTTCTTTAAATAATAATAATATTAATAAACATTAATATTAATAAATATTATTAATATTAAGGTATAAGAAATATTATTAATAAACAAGGTGTATTAAATAATATTTATTAATAGTAGCCAAGCGTGGATGAACGTGGCGGTTTGAGAGAATGATGGACGGGAGTAGGAGGATGAAGGAAAATGTTGGATGGCGTAGGACATGGGAGAACGAGAGAGGGTGCAGTTGTGGAGGAACGCAGCTGTGAGAATGGAGAGATGGAGGAGGGTGGAGTGGCAGAGCGTGGAGATGGAGCAATGATGATGGAGCGCGATGGGTGGATGGAAGAGAGACGGGGAGAGAGGCGAGAGGAATGGAGGGGGTGAAGGGGAAAAAACACAGAGGGAGGGTGGATGTAGCAGCGAGAGTGAAGGAGAAGGTAGAATAGAGGAAAAGCGATATGGAGGGGTGCATGCGAATGGAAGGGATAAGGCGGATGGAAAGCATGGAGGGAGCAGGGGTGGGTGGAAGATGGAGAGTGGATAAGGAGAATGGAGAGCAGTGAGAGTGGTGGAGGAGGATGGAGAGTGCAGCGTGAATGTGGGGAAGGTAAGTATGAAGTGGTGCAGCGGAGGTGAGAGTGATGGTGGCCTGGTGCCGAGAGCCGAGAGGCTCTGATACCAATGGAAGAGTAAGAACGGGAGAATAGATAGAGAATGTAAGAGAAATGTAATGTAATTGTATATTTGATAAATGTCGAGGATGATTTACATAATAGATGCCCCGGTAATTTATACCGTAAGTGGGGAAGAGAGGTGACTTTTCAAGACACCTCTTAGTTTATTTACATTAATTAACCTAGCTTATAATTAAATTCGGTTTTTGTTACATTGGCTTCGTGGGCCGTGTAGGAACAAGGATTTCACTAAAATGCAAGATAAATTAGACTGTATTTTTTTGTTAAACGCTTATGGGTCTTCATCCTACAGGAAAGAGGGCTTCACAGTCTCTCTGTTCCATCGTTGTCATAAATCCTTTTTGTATGTTATGATTTAAAATAACTGTGGATGCTTTCTCAAATGACTTACAATCATTCAGGGTTTAGATTCGAATACTTAACGACTCTAAAAGATATTTGAATGGGTGAGAGGGTCTGTTGGATAGAGCCACTTATCAATTTTCCAGATGGGGCTTGTTTATATATAGTTTTGTATGGTTTATAATTTTGATAATCGTTGAGTTACAACTCTTTTGGGAAATGTCATATGGTACTGGGTTTGGTTACCCATGATGCGAAATTGTGGGTGTGTTTTTTTTGTTGTAAGTAAGAGAGTGAAATTTATATTAATATCAACACAAGAAAATTACATCCTAGGAGATTTCCACTTCATCGGATCACGACTTCAGACATCATAGCCGACTATACCTAGTAGTTCTAAACAACCAACCCACTCGAAACCGAGTGTAGATACAAAATATTGAGATCCAAGGCACGAAGGGTCCAAAATTATTCCAATAGAGATGACAAAATATGTCTAACACGACTGAGCCAGAAGATCCTACAGACTTATTATAATATGACATGCACCATCCAAAAAAAACCAAGAGGAAATTAAGGGCCATTTCCATCCCGAGAACGCCACAGAAACTCAGAGCAGAATATACGAGAGGTATGGAATTTGTGCATGGCCCATGCTGGCTACATCCTACTTTTGAGAAGCCATTAGAGAAGACACTTCCGGAACCTAGAATCCCATATGGGTAATGACAAAGTAAACCTTAGAATTCAACTGTTGGATTTCCACCCATATAGACGCACTCCATTGGTCCTGGTGCACTTCCTTTGAACTATCCCCTTGGTTGTCCTAGGTCGATCTCCCAATGAGTTTTTTCATCACCTAGAAGAGAGCAACAATTTTCTCATAAAGACTGACCCTACCAACAGTGTGGCCAGGGTCGAGGATCCATTCTTCGGATTTTCGACATCCTACATGTTGCTTCTCTCTCTCAATCTTCGCTGATAACTGTTTCTCTATCTCACTGATGCGTTGTTGAATCTCCCGCGGGAGCTCCAGCTCAAACATCCTCGATTCCCACATTTCCTGTTGTTGATCTTTGGTTCTTTGCTCGAGTCATCCTCCAAGACCAAAGGGTGTTTCCCTCTACCTTTTCTGCCTTCCATGGGGATACCTCCTTGTCGACGCAAACCAAACCTATTTTTTACAATATGAGTTGCAAGAGGGACTCAGATCAAACTTTGCCTCTATTTTTCCCCGTCACCTTCCATACTTCTAAATAGTAATTTCCTTCTCATGACCATCATGACCGCGAGCCTGGTTATGATATTCTGCACACGGTACGTAGTATGGATTAAGATATTACCATATAGGCTTACATATTTCCTTTTTCCACCTTTCATGTCTACACATACATTGAACCATCGGCTGGAGAGGTTCCTGAGGACAATCCAATGGTGTATTAAATTTTGCATGATTTTCACATGGATCAACCACCCATCCCACCACCTAGCCACGTGCTCAGAGGGAGCCTTGATTCACCTAGTGTCATGTCCTGCCCGTGCCCTCAGTGCTTTGCATGTCCTGGGCCATTATATCCACACAGTTGTCCCACCCCATCTTATCAACGATGATGTCCCATTCCTTCGCCTTGACATCCTGACGTGTCTACGTTCCCAGGTTAGCCAACATGTCAGCCACCTTGTTACCCTGACTCCTTACATGGATGAAGCGGGCTGCCAACCCTTTATCTAGGAGTCCTTTGAGTGTTTCCATTCTTCCCTCTAAGCACCATTATTCTGCCACCTTTGAGATCTGGGTCCCATTTGAAGTTTCGTGGCTAGTTTGATGATCATCTGGGAGTCCCCCTCAATGATTATGGGGGTCCAGTTGTTTTCCATAGCCATTTCAACACCCTAGATAAGGCCTTAGACTTCATTCATGTTGTTGGTTTCCCAGCCAAGAAAGCCATACCTAAAACCGACCATAGCACCTATGAAATACCGAATGATGCAACCGTAACTTGTCGGGCCCGAGTTCCCTTTTGATGCTCCGTCGAAGTTTAGTTTGAAGAAGCCCTCTTGGGGAAGATTCTATCTCTCCGCACTTCTCAAGGTCCTGGCTGGGTTATGTATGCTAACCTCTGGTTCAAGGGTTTGGATAGACCCCAAGCTTGCAAAATGGTAGCCTCACTCTCCTTCATTTCCCAGACTTTTGAGCGAATGATTTCTTTCATTTTACTCATTATGATTCCCTCGAATCTGCTCTTAGACTGGGAATTTCCCTGGAATGTTCTTGAGTTCCTCTCCCTCCATATTTCCCAAAGAACAAAATGGGGGAGGATTTCCCATAATTCATTGAGAATGGGATTTTGAAAGGGTTTTCTAGACCACTCTATAATTGCACTGGTCGGGTTTTGCTTAACCTGATTTGATCTTCTGAATATTTCCGCCCCAAGATCCCAGATGGAGGACACGCATTTACATGTATCAAGGAGGTGATCAGTGGTCTCGTTTTCTAGCTCACAAAGATAGCATCGATAAGGACCTATCATCCCTCTTTTTTAAAAGTTTTCTCCTGTTAATATTTTGTTTTTTAACACAAGCTAGGAGAAAATGATTATCTTGTGTCATTGCTTCTTTTGCCATAATTTCCCCATTTTTTTATCCTCAGGTTGGATGTCAGACCCTATCATGATATTGTAAGCTTCCTTCATTTTGAAAGAGCCCTTTTGGGTATACCCCCATGTCAGTTTATAATCTCCTTCATGCCTTCTTATGAACCTGTTGTCGAGGGATTCTTCCAATATGTCTACCTCCTCCCCTGGGACTAGACACTCCCATCACTTCTTCTCTTCCCACGTTCAAATATGTTGATTATCCTCTTAATTCCCCATATATCCTTAATCTTGATAATACCCTATGTGATGCATTCCTCCTGTATGTGTTGAAACGCCCTTCCTAGTCCTAGTCGAGGTAACTGCTGCCATGAATCCTCTAAAATACGGGCCATTTAGCCGTTCCTAACCTCCTAGAAACTATGGTCCTGGATCAGATTCCTTTCTTGCCAAGCAGTTTGTCATATGTGGGAGCCAGGGATATCTTTGACGAATCTTATGAGTTCACTTTTATCCCATCCTGCTACGTATTTGGAGTGCCATAACTTCGCCTAAGGTTCCTGAGTATAGGATACCCATCTCCACCAAAGCTTGGCCCCGCTTACCACATTTTCCTTTTCGAGATCTCTAAGGCCAAGGCCTCTCTGGTGTTTCGAAGTACATGTCATTTCCCAATTTACTAGAGCCCACTTTCGGTGTTTTTGCATGGCGCTCCATTGAAAATTTCATTTTAGGTTCTTGAGCTCCTTCGAGATGGATTTTTGGGCCATCAATGTAGAGAAGAGGTACATCGTCATAGCTTGTAAGGATGATTTGACCAAAACCATCCTGCTTGCTAAGTTAAGGGGTCTCAGGGTCCAATTCGCCAAACACTTTTTCAGGCTATCCAGGAGATATGTACATGACCTCTTCTTAGTGGTTGAAATTATTAAGGCTGTCCCTAGATATTTAGACAGAAGGGAGCTCTCCTTAAATCCTAGGATCTGACATATGTTTCATCTAGATATCCTAGGCATATTAAAGAAGAAGAATTGGGACTTCTTCTCACTGATTTCTAGACAAAAAGCTTTGTTGAAGTCATCCATACATTGTTTAAACTACCTAGCTTCTTGGACAGATGGGTATCCCATCAGCATTGTATCATCAACAAACTGCTAGTGCATTTGTTTAGCTACCAGTGGTTTTAAGCTGATCCCTCTGATAGCATTAGTGTCTCTTAAAGTTGTGATTGATCTGCCCAGGAATTCTACCATGAGAATGAACAAGAACGAGGATAGGGGATCTCCCTATCTTATTCCTCTCGAGGGTTTAATGATCCCCGAAGGAACACCATTCAAAAGGATAGAGAAGAAAGCATAAGACACTAAATTCATAATCCAGTTAATCCATTCTATCATAAATCCAAAGGCTTCTAGCATTTTGTGAATGAATTGCCAATTGAGTTTGTCATAGGCTTTAACAATATCTAATTTCAGCATCATACCTAGAAGGTTCATGACTTTGTTGGAATGCACCATTTCATGGACCAAAATAATTATGTCTGCTATATTCCTACCTTTAACAAATCCTGATTGTTCAGGTGAGATTAGCCTTGTAAGATAGGTTTCAGGCGGTTCGTTATTGCCTTCGTGACAATTTTATTAGATGACGTTACAAAGGATTATGGGCCTGAATTTGTCCAAGGAATCAACACCTTCACTTTTAGGTATTAGTGTGAGAGAGGTAGCATTGAAGGCTGGCATGATCCTTTTGGAAACCCTGGAATCCTCCACTATCCTCCATACTTCCATCTTGACTATTTCCCATAAATGATGGAAGAAGTTCATCGTGAAACCATCTGGGCCTAAGGAAGTCCCTGCTTTCATCTGGAACACCGCTTCCTTCACCTCATTGAGGGTTATAAACTTCATCAAAAGATCAATTTTCTCATTGGTAACCAGGGGGGGATGAGCCGTGTTATCTTCTTGATGTATTCCTACCTATCCTGCCTTGGATCACATAGAATATTAGTGTACTGAAAATTTAGAGTGGACTCTATTTATTCCGTAGTTTCCACCTGTTCTCCCCTTGCATTCTTGAGAGCAAAAATCTTATTTTGAATCATGTCCTAAATGACCGAGTGCTGGAAAAATTTAGTGTTTCTTTCTCCCTCCTTTAGCCATCAATTTCGGGATTTCTGTCACCATAGGATTTCCTCCTATTTTTCCCTTTCCTCTAACTTTGAACCGAGGCTTAGTTCCTCCATTTTTAAGTCAAGGGAATATCCCTTCTCATCCCAATGGACTAGACCTCCTACAGGTGGCCTTCTAGCATATTTTTGTCTAAAAAGATATTATCGAATTCTTCCTTATTCCGTTTTTAATCTTGGTTTTTAGACCCTTCAACTTCTGCTGAAGTTTGTACATGGTTGGTTCCTCTCCTTCACTCAGCTCGTCCCACCATGTCCTGATTTTCTTGTTCAAATCGGGGTGCTCCATCCAAAACTGTTCAAACCTAAAGGGTTTTTTGAATTGAGATCCTAGACCACTCCACATTAGTTCAATTGGCCAATGATCTGAACCCATACCTGGGAGTGTTTCACAATGGATATCACTCCCGATATATATGATAGATTCAATGACCAAAAAATAGTCCAATCTAAACGCTATATGTCTGTCCCCCATTCTTCTATTTTTCCAAGTGAACCATCCTTCCCTAGGAATGATATCCACGAGACCTAATTCTTCAATGGTTTCTCTGAAATTTTTGAATTCCTCCTCTAGCCTGCTCCTTCCCCCCTTTTTTTCCTCCAAGGAGGTGATGAGATTAAAATTTCCTCCCATCACCTTGTGGTCATTAGCCATTCCTTCCCTAAGTCTTCAGAGATATTGGAGGAAATCCTGCTTTTCTTCTGCATTATGGGGTCCATATACATTCATTACAACCCTTGTAACTGAAAACCCTACAACTTTGAACTTTGCAGATAGGGTGTACTGAGTCCCTTGGAAACCTACCAGACTTACCCAGGTAGGATCCTAGAGTATTCATAAGCCTCCCGTGTACCCTATTGCATCTAATCCTATCCCTTCACTTCTCTTACAAATTTTCTTAGTCAGATCCTGGATTTGATTCTCCTCACACTTTGTCTCTTGCAGAAAGAGGATGACTAGATTTGTCTTCTTGATATTTTTGCTAAGTATATTGATTTTTTGTGGGTTGTTTAGGACCCTAATATTCCTGGACAAGATTTTCATTAGGGAACTTATAGATCTAGAGAAACTTTAATGGTAGGGTACTGACCTAACTCTACCAAATGCTTACCTACTTCTGCAACCCTTTGTTTGGTTGTCTTCCTTCCCACCTTCTTAGATGGCTCCTTGAATTTCCGTTTTGTTTCCTTGTGAGACCCCGAGCTTATCCTAAGCTGGTTGGAGGAATGAGCTTTGAGGATAAATTCTTTTAAAAGGATCACTTGTTCATGCGAAACATAACCTTTCTCTTTATTCACACAGGCCTATTCAATTCCCACGAGATCTAAATCGCTTATAGACATGTCCTCGGCTTCGTCACCTATTTTGGGTTCAACCCCTTCTCACCCAATACCTTCCCCAATTTCCTCCTCCATCTGAGTAGCGGGTTCGAGGGTTTCTGTTGGGGATGAGGAACCCCGCTTGTTTGTGGAAAGATTATCAAATCTTCCAGAGCCCTGAACTTGTTTGAGACAATTATATTCTTGTGCACCTCCTGGTTACCTTGCTTTTGTCTTCCTCTTTTCTAAGATGGGACTTTTGCAAAACCTTGCTCATTCTGCTGATCGTCCTTCCCCGGATTTGTCTACATATTTTTCATGGGGATGTCCCTAAATAAGTGGTCATATTCATGACATCTGCAACACCGAAATGAGATTTGTTCATAATCTAGGGTTTGCACCCAATCTTCATGCTCCCATGACATTTTGATAGATTCTTGTAACTCTTTAGTTAGATCCTTGCATAGGTCGTATAATGTTGGACCTGCGTTTGTTCTGAGGTTTTGATAAATTTACCCAAATAATTCCCCAAGTCCTCAAAAATTTCTGGATCCCAGTATTCACTTGGAAGGGAATACAACCTTATCCAAACTGGTGTAACTTTCATATCTTCCTTTTCCAGGAAAAACTTCTCCTTCCAATGTCTCAATAAAAGGCCCGCCAAGTAGAAGAAATATGGTCCCCCATCCATAACATTGTTCCTATATTCCAAGCTAATGAAGGAAATAGTGAGGAACCCTTTGGATCCTAGATGGAGATCATAATTCCCCTTGGTTTTCCAGGTCGAATTGATCCCTCAGACTAGGGCCTTCTTTTAGGGTTGCATTCCCATGAACTTCCCTATCAGCGCATGATCTATCATATACTGGATTCGTTCTCTTATCCTCGAGGATCTGACTGTCATGAACATAATTAGGGTCGCTTTTGGCATGCACTGCCCTGGTTTCCTTATCATCGATCCCTTTGCCTGGTTCTGGGCATGATCCAGATCTATTGGGATCTCCTCGATCTTCAATTTTGCCGAGTCAGGGGTCAGGGAGGCTAGCCCACCTCCCCCCTTTCTCTCCACCATTCTTCAGTCTGCCTGCCTCTGAAAAACTCCACCAGTACTTTGCCCTCCGTCTTCGTTCGTCGTCTCCATCTCTCCCTTGTTATTTTAAATTCTTGTTATACATTGTTAGTAGATCATTGTGGGTATGTATGTTTAATGACTTTATCAGATTTTACTTGTTTAGTTCCTGCTAGATCTGATTGTGCAATTATGAGCTAGATTCATGAGCTATTGTAATAGTAATAATGGGTCTAAATGATTTAGTTATAATGGACTACCCACTTGACTTCAGTCATGTAACTGTTAGTTAGTTGATTTAGTAATTGGATCTGGATATTAAGGTTTTTATTGTATTTATAATTATTACTTCGATCATGGCAAATATCGACCTGCATTTAAAGGATTTGGGGTTTTGAGATGAGATAACTTCCAGTTTTACCATTTATATGACTTATAGCTTGGATGTTAAAAAAAACCTCTCGGTTCTACTCTATCCATCCAAGAAATTCATAAGCAATATTTTTATAGTCTTTTCAATTTACAGGTTATTTGATTTGAAACCTTGTCATTTTACTGATTTGGTTTAATTAAGAATTTTCTCTACAATTTTGTTGTGTTAACTAGTGAAATTTCCTTTCTGTAAGTCGTTTTGTAAATTAACTAAATTTTAAGTTGAAACAATATGATTCTAGTTTTTAAATAATCATTCTAAAATGATAGGGTTTAAAAACAGGAAAAGACAGAGTCTAGCTATGTAGGAAACCATTAAGTTCAAGAAAATGCTTAGTTGAAATAAATCCATTTAAAATACCATGCTAGAACATAAGTAAGCATAATCTAGAACATTTAACCAGATCTGTAATAGTAATTTGTTTTGAATTCCTAGTTACGCTAACATTCAACCATTATTACACGAACCTCCGGTTCAGGTATGGATGCCCAAACAAAGATTCGTTATAAAATCTTAAGATCATGAATCTACGAATACTAATTAAGACCATTTTACTTTACATAAATAAATAAAATAGGAAAGATAATAGAAATTGATGCATATTACTATTACTGTAAAAATAAATAAATATGATTCATAATTAACATGAAATTTCAATAGTTTAGATAGATAATAAGTAGAATAGGGAACTGACACCACTGTTGAGAAAACATAATTGATATGGTCGTTCCTCCCAGCCAACTCATAGAGCTACCAAGTATCACTTGCTCCAGAACCCCTGAGCCTGTTTGTTGAACCACAAGAGCAAAACCCGATCAATGTGCCATCTCTTGCATTAACAGATCAGTTCCTCGTCCACTGCTAGCCTCCTTCTTTCTAAATGGACACACTATTATATAATATTTTCCCTAGGACTTGGTCATTTATGATCCTACTGCTCTTTAGCACTCCACAAGGAGTTGTGACCTAATTTTGGGGAGGATGCCTCGTGCATCTTGAGTTCTCACTCAACAACTTTAGCTACTTGTCTTTTCTCTTTGTGAGTCAGCAAACACTCTTTCAATTGCTATTTCAGTTTTGATTCATTCCAATATCTTTAATTGATAAATAAGAATAATCAATTACATTTATTTTTAACTTTCTTGTCAAAAAATATAAAAAATAAATATTCAAAAAGAATAATTTTTTTTTAATTTGGTGTATTACAAGTTCATTTTATTAAATTTCAATGAATGGACACAATAGTTGTAAATGGGACTCACACAACTCTCCTAAGCCATAGAGAAGAATATAGTGATGGAGCTCATAGTAGAAGTATGTAATGACCAAATCCTCCCCAAGGACTTAGTATGAATAGATCTCCTCATTCCAAGTCTAGAAGAAGTGTAGGGTCTCAAGATGGTCCTTGATTGTCAATACATTCAAGATGGTCAACCATGGTCAACAATGCTCAACCATGATCACTGTTGATTATTATGGTCAAATTAAGCTAAGGGTTAGTAATGGGCTGATAGGGGTAATAGTTAAGGAGGTTTTTGGGTTATGGGATAGATGGGTTATGCGATTAAATAATGATTAGTGGATAAATGAATATGATAATAATGGGTCAATGGGATAGGGATAAACATGGTTAATGTGATGTGGTTTATATATATTAGAGGATTAGTAGTTATGAACTTAAATGGTTGGTTACTTGATCAACTTAGTTAATAGGGTTATTTATACATTATATATTTGACATTTTGTCTATTTTTTTTGCTGAGAAAAATGTTATAACCATAATTTTCTCAAAGTGTAGAAATCTTGGCGAATCTTACTCAGTCTTAAATTTGTAACGATAAAATGTTTGACAATGTCATAACCATAATTTTCTCAAAGTGTAGAAATCTTGGCGAATCTTACTCATTCTTAAATTTGTAATGATAA
The DNA here is from genome assembly GCA_001517045.1 of Pseudotsuga menziesii. Classification (NCBI taxonomy): domain Eukaryota; kingdom Viridiplantae; phylum Streptophyta; class Pinopsida; order Pinales; family Pinaceae; genus Pseudotsuga; species Pseudotsuga menziesii. The sequence continues at coordinate 176,114 of LPNX011206785.1, read as the reverse complement.
AATGTTTGACAATTTTGTAATATAAATATTCAAATTTCTAAGATCTCGATATAGTTTTTGGACAATTTTGGTTATTTTTAGAGGAAAATGTATCCATGGAATTTGGGCAAATCATCTTTGAAAAAAATGGCAAATTGACAAATCTTAATAGTTTCCAGTGTTACTAGTTTCCAATGAATGATCTTAATAGTTATATGCAAATGGGACTCCATCACAACTCTGCAGAAGATTAATAGTTATGAAGTTAAACATTAGTTACTTGATCAACTTAGTTAATAGGGTCATTTATGTTGAATATAAGCTACTTTTCTTTTTCATTGAGAAAAATGTTATAATTTATATTGATTGGTGAATCAAAATGTTATAATTTATATTCATTGGTGAATCAAAGTATACAAAGTAATTGTTTTTAGGTAGGGACAATTTTAAGGATCCATAATTTTCTCCTAATGTACAAATTTTGGCGAATCTTATTAATTCCTAAATTTGGAAGGATAAAATATTTGGAGATTTTTGCGCAGAGAGGCGCTCTACACCCCAGTATGGGGGAGATCTTGTAACGTGATGTAACGTTAGTAACGTTTGTAACATGTCGGCAAAAAATAATTGTGATAGTGAATATTATGGGAGAGATCTTGTAACGTTATGTAACGTTTGTAACATGTCTACAAAAAATAATAGTGATAGTGAATATTATGGGAGAGATTTTGTAACATGAAATAAAAAATAATATCACTTTCGTAAAGTTATTTTTATTAATAAAAAATAAATTTTCTAATAGGCCAAAATAAAAGAATCTAATATGGGGGAGATGTTGTAATATTCCTACCAAACAAAACAATAAAAAAAAAAAAAATTCCGTAAAAGAAATATGTGGGTCAAGAAAAAACACAAATTGAATTATCCCCCAAAAAATGTTGGCCTTGCACATGGTTTAAAACCATGTGCAAGGCATTCTAAACAACCCATGGTTTTATTGTGCATGGTTTAAAAGGCTTTGCACATGGTTTTTAAACCATGTGCAAGGCCTCCTAAACAACCCATGGTCTTATTGTACATGGTTTAGGAGGGCCTTGCAAATAGTTTTAAGACCATGTGCAAGGCCTCCTAAACAACCCATGGTTGTAGGAGGGCCTTGCATATGGTTTTAAAACCATGTGTGGGGAAATGATGCAATGTTCGTTCCTAACAAAATAAAAAATATTATATGTCGGCCATAAATAATATTAAATATTAATAATAAAAATATTATATGTGGACCTTAAATAAAAAGATGTGTCTTTTGGTTTGAATCAAATCAATGGATACCTAAGAAGAGGTTTGCACCTCCAGAGATTTGATCCATCTCGGCGCTTGATAGAGCCTAGGATTTGGATTTACACTCGTTTAACAAAAATACCCAAATTTCTAAGAACTTATATAGTTTTTGGACAATTTTGGTTATTTTTAGAGAAAAAAATATTATCCCATAGAAATCAGGCAAATTATCTTTGAAAAAATGGTAGATTGACTATTTTTTTTAGAATTTAAAAAATAACTTTTTAAAAGCAAAACATTTAATTCGATTTGTTTCTTGTTGACCGATGTGTTATCTTGCAATAAAAACAAATTGCAAATTCAAGACATTGGATGCTTTAGCTAAAGCTATTAAGTTAAAAGCTTGAAAATCTTACTTGCTTACACCTTGCTTATCTGGTTCTTATATCCACCGGAAATAAAGCACAGGGTAAAAGTATATTATATATATATATATATATTTAATATGAAAGTCAAAGGTTTTTTTAACTTATAAATATTTAAGAAATATTTATTTAAAAAAAATTAAAAATGATTTATTTAAATAAATATTATATAATTCTAATAAATCCAAAATTAAAATACATTTAAAATAAAAATAACTTAAATTAAAATAAAACAAGTGGAATAAGCAACAAAGTTGCTTAGTACCTGCCTCCTAAGAAGAGATTGAAAATATATAGCAATAGGATAATTTTGCTATAAAAAATATGATAAAACAAATATAATTACAATTTGAAAGAAATTAAAACAAAAATCAATTAAAAAATGTGCATTTAAATACGATATAGGTTATTGCAATGTAGCATAAAACAAGCATATTCAAGCTTCCTTACATACTTCTAGTAATATTCTTGACTTATGTTATAAAAATATGCAAGTTTCTTTATAGACTAGCATAAATAGGAAATGAGAAACAATAGCTTATAAGACTATAAATTAATATCATTGTTGTGAGAATAGTTTATTTATATTTTATTATAAATTTATAATGTTATACAAATATGCAAGTTTTTTTTATAGACTAGCATAAATAGGAAATCAACAGAATTCAAGGCTTCTTGAACACAGTCGCCATTTTATGATTTGACCTTTCAACATTTTTCTGTGATTCTAGTTCATATTTTTCCACCCAAATTCTACACAAAACTTACAGGGTTGAAAATATCTTTCTTCTTTTGAGGGAATGAGCTCTTCCAGGGATGGCATGGCTGTGAATCGTAACTGATGGAATTAACAGACGTTGATCTGGTTCTCCCAGAGATATTGAAACAGCAACAACTTTATGGAATTGTTAGTTCCTCATCATCAAGCAAACACAGGAAGCGCATGGCACATACCAGTAGATTTCGTTACCTGAATTTGTTTGGATGTCGAAAAAACAAATTGTCACAGGGCCATGGTTTGGCACAACCGAATATGTAAGTTTCGATGTAACATCGGGGAAAATGTTAATTATTGGCTAAGGAAACAGCTATCGACTAAATTGACCGACAAGAATGTAAAAGCTAAGACTCTTTAATTAATTGGATCTGAATACGAATATGACACGTGTGCGTGGAATGCAAGAAATTGTTCAGTTGACCTACTTCTCTGGAACTTTCATGACACGGTATTTCACTTTTGTGCACATTTTAGGGTTAACTAGCCAGCCAGAGAATGCTCTAAAGAAAGAGCCTGGCCTGCTAGGGTTTAAGAAGAAAATAAACAAGGACGCAACCGGCCAAATTAGGACACATGGGGTTTAATCGAGTACCTAACGAGTCAAATTATAACCCTTAGGGTTTGTAACAAGAACAGAATGCGGCCGTGACAAGCAAGCAATTTTGTTTTCTTTAGGGTTTGTGCTGGTGTTAGCGACGTGTAAGAATGGAGGATTGAGATAAAATGATCCGTTGTGGAGTTCCGGCCAGCAGTTTCGCTTCTACATGCCTCTTGCAAATTTAGTGAAATTTGCGTAATCAAATGTTTCATGGAGTTGGGACTGAAGATGATTTGGTGCGGAGTAAAGATCGGAATAGGAATTATGAATTATGATTGACAAAGTCTCCTGCAGCCCCACACTAGGACAAGCGATCCATGCAAATTTTTGGCTGGGAAGAGTACTTTTCGTTTATTAAAGAATTTAAAAATCTTATATATATATATATATATATATATATATAAATAAATTCCATAAGGGACTTTCTTTTTGAGCTTGTGGCATATTTAAAAAAAAATCTAAAATAAGAATGCCCTTTTTTAGAACTTAAAATAATAAATTTTTATAAATGACTTAGCCTTAGGAGTGACCTTTCCAACACATTTTGAATTTCAACTGGGACTCATGAACCCAAACTCAATAATATCCAATGGATTAAAAAGGAGAACAATCAAGGGTTGGAATCTATTGCAAATTCCCCCTTATTTTTTTATTTTTGTAAAATTTTGAGGGATGACAAAATTTTAGGTTAGTTGGGGCTCACATTTTATAATTGTTAAGTTTAATGATTTCCATGCTAACATCACCTATGGAGCTACCCAAATTCAATCGAAGTCACTCATTTCAAACCCGAATTTAAAAAGCATCCTTGCATCAAACTTTTCCTCCTCTATGGAATGTAAAACTAAAGTAGATGAAGGAAATGACACTTATGTGCAAGATGTTCATCCTTTCTGAGGGTGCAAGATTTATTCTTCTTTATAGATTAACATGAAGAATGAATATTAAGAGTCTTGGA
>LPNX011206785.1:100732-171817 GCA_001517045.1 Pseudotsuga menziesii | reverse complement strand
TGGTGTGCATAGTCACATGACATCTCGGAAGGCTTGTGATATTCACTGAAAGCAAACGGAGTTGGAGCGGTTTGAATGAAGTGAAGACTTGTGCGGTTGTTGTGAATGGCAATCCTTTCCTCTTTATGAGCCAATACTTATAGAACCGATGCTAAGACTTATGCGGTTGTTGTGAATGTCAATCCTTTCCTCTCTTATGAGCGAGTACTTATAGAGTCGATGCTCGGAAGCAACGTTACAAGGTGGCAGTTGATTCAGTAGAGGTCCGTAGCAAGCGAGAGGAAAACATGGTGGAGATTCAAAAGTCTAAAAGGGAGGAAAATCTGCTCGAAAAATGTAGAGAAGCCTTGAATTCTCAGCCCTCGAGTGGATATGATCAAAGGATTTCCGTTGATGAAAAGGTAAATTTTCTTTGATTAGCAATATATGTTTACTAGGAGTTTACCACCACTATCATCCTTACTAAGTTACTGCATACGCAAATACTTAACAATAATTTGTATGAATATAATTCCCATCTGTTATTTTCGGTGCAGTTGCAGTCTTTGCCAGCAGTTGTTGTCGCGCTTGCTTCTAATGACATTCGAGCAAAGGAGGCCGCTTTTATTCATCTACGAGAATTGTTAAGCATTGGTCAGATTCTTTTCCGTGCTACTATTCACCTACGATAATGTTGTGTATTAGAAATGGAAAACAGATCATAATTTTATGTCAATCCTTACTAATGTCTTCTTTATGCAGAAAGTAATCCTTCAATCGATGCTGTCGTTGAATCCGGTGTAGTTCCCATTCTTGTCGATATTCTCAGGAGGGCGGATATGCCTCAGCTTCAGGTAAAATGCAATTGCTATATTGATTTATAAATATGATAAAATAAATAATTCAGTGGAGAGGTTCGATCTCGTTTAGGTCCAGAGAGTTGATTATAACTAGTTATTTTAGAATTATTGTTGTGATAGTTGATAGCTTGTTATCATAAATGATAATACAGTTTGAGGCAGCTTGGGATTTGACAATTATAGTATCGAGAAACACTGAACATACAAAGCTTGTAATTTACTGCGGAGCACTGCCATTATTTGTGGAGCTTCTTACGTCTGTGGATGATGATCTTCGAGAACATGTACATAATTTTGTCAATTATCTTACTATCTTCTATGCATTTGAATTTCAACAATAAAACTACTTCTCACTTTGAGTTCAACTGCTGTTGCTATAAGGCTGTTTGGGCTTTGGGAAATATTGCTGGAGACTCTGCAGAATATAGGGATATGGTAGTCGCTCATGGAGCATTATGGCATGTTCTTGCCCAGTTTCAGAAGAATGTAACAATTTCAATGATCAGAACAGCTGCATGGACTCTCTCAAACTTTTCTAGTGGGAAACCCCAACCTCAATTTCATCAGGGAAGCAAAATCCATTTTATTATCTAGCTCTAGCTCTTTGTGATTGGTAGATTTGACTATTTTTTACAATGATTGGGCGTTTAATAACTTTTAATTGTATGGTAAATTTTCAAGTGTGTTTCGCTGGGTGGGAAATCTGTGCATGTTGTAGTACTCCATGTCTTACAAAGTTGAACATGGAAATCTATGATCAGAGTTAGAATTTAATAGCATCAAGAGTTTCTGCCTTTTGCTTATCGATTTCAGGTGAAATATGCATTGCCTACCCTGGAGTGGCTTCTCCATATAGAAGAAGAGGAAGTATTGGCATCTGCATGCTGGGCTCTATCATATATTTCTGATGGCCCCAATGAGAATATTCAAGGAATAATTGACGCTGGCATTTGCCCAAAGTTGGTGGAGCTTTTGTCGTGAGTATCATGATACGCACATAAATATAAGCAATCTTGGTATTTATATATAACTCAATAAATATAAGCACTTAGTATTTATAAGTAACTTAATACATATAGTTTCATGGTTAATTTAAATTTGGTGTTAAGTTCAGTTTATGTTAATTTTTAAATTCCAGCGTCACTATAATTTTATACATAAGGTCCTCAGTGTATTAATCGAAATGAACTGTTCGCAGGAATTCTTCACCATTTGTTGTTACTCCTGCTTTAAAGGCAGTGGGAAATCTTGTCACTGGCGATGATGTGCAAACTCAGCTGTTACTTCAAACATTTTCACACTTCTTCCAAATAATTAAATACAATACATTTGTTATTTTGCATCTGTTGAATGCATTTTCGACTGTGATAAACTGTCTGACATAATACAAAGAGTCCAAATTCAAACACAGTGGATTTACTTTATTGTTTATTGTGTGCAGGTTGGTATTGACAATAAGGTTCTCCCTCGCCTTTTGGATCTTCTCACAAATAAGAGGACAAAGAAAACCGTAATAGGACATAAATGCTGGATAATCTCCAATGTTACTGCAGGAACAATAGACCAACTTCAGGTGGGAATCGTTTTGGATTTATAGTGTTACTCGCTACCACTGTCATATTTCCAGTGTAACATAACTCACGCTTTTGTTTTAATGGACTGCACTCATTTTCATTGCAGGCTGTGATCAATGCAAATATATTTCCCCCACTTTTATCTCTACTAGAAAATGTTGAATTCAATATAAAGAGAGACGTAGCGTGGGCGGTTTCAAATGCAATTGCTTCTGTAATCGAGGAACAGATAAAGTACGAAACTTTTCTAATTTCTTCGCGTGTGTAATTTTCTGCATGCATCGTCTTAAGGTCGATAACATGAGCCATTTTCTATTACAGATACCTTGCGATTCAGGGTTGCATCAAGCCACTTTGTGATCTTCGAACCTACCAGGATTCAAGGACTATAACAGTCTGCCTTCACGGTCTAGAAAAAATACTGAGAGCTGACGAGACTGAAAAGAATGAAGGCATCTCTGAAGTTAATGTATATGTGAGCATAATTGAGGACGCTGGTGGCTTTGATAATATTGAGGCATTACAAATTCATGAAAACACACAGGTCTATAGAGAAGCAGTCAAGATCCTTAACAACGGTTTCGTCGAGGAAGATGATGATCACGTGCTAACCATGTATGATACACCTCAGTGTGCAGAATTTTCACCTAGTGGTTTTAATTTCATGTAGAAAGATGGATAATGTTGTTGTATATTGTAGGAATTCTGTGTATATTGTTAGAAATGCTGCATAAAGTTCTATGTGATTGTTGATACATCCTTCTCACAGCTTTACCAGTTCCTTAGGAATCATGGCTTTAAGTTAGGCTCTAAGTTATTAGGTTGTTTTGATTTCATGTAGTAGGAAAGATCAAACGAAAGACTGATAAGTACACTTAATTTGTTTGGCTTGCAGAGGAATTTCTGTCGCGCTAATTCTTCTCTGCTCACCGGTCGACGGTGATGCTTGGCTTTCCGTTCCTTTCCTTTGCATTGTACGCAAAATTGTGATAAGATTTAGTTTCGTCACAATGCGGACCTAACAACCACTACTTCCCAATCATTGTGGACTTTGTGGTTATAGTAACTTGATGTGAAATCTGCGTTTGTCCTGGCGTTCCTACGTCTTGTTCTTGTGCACAATTGTCCTCTGCCATTCATATCGAGGCCAGGCAAGCGGATTCAGCCGTACTTTACGAGTTGGATCTTTGTCTTCTTTGGTGTTCTGTCAAATTGATATTTATTAATGTAGTCCTGAATATCTTGAATCCCGAATGCTGACCGTTTCTTTTCCCTCAAGACTGGCTATGTCTAGCCGCACGGAGCATTGGTGTCTCCAGGTTATATATAGTCTAGACACATATCTAGGGCTTGCCAATCGAAGCCTCTGAACCGCGTTTTAATGGAAAAGATGCTAATTCAAACTTCTCTGTACCCCATATTGTTTTTATTATTAAAATTAACATAATCTTGTTAAAATTTTAACTTAATAAATTATGATCTCAACAACTCAGACAATAATGGAAAAAAAACACAACCATTACGGAATGTGTTAGTTAATAATCCTGCACTTTCTTGGAATGTGTTAGCCATAATCTAGCAATCTCTATATACGGAGCTTTAAATTTAATTAAGTTGAGAATTATATCACCAAAACACTTTACAACGAGATCCTTGTAGCATTCATTTAAGCAAAAACCATTTGGATTGCACTTCAAAGTTTGGCGTTCATTTAAGCAATGGCATTTGGATTGCACTTCAAAGTTTCCGCTTCCACGTGCATGGATGTTATGACATATGTTCAGAGCATCTCCCACGTCTCTATACAACAGTCGATCGATTATTCAAACACATGGTATCAGTTAGTTTTGGCTTTTGTCTCATAGATAGATGGCTGCAACCAACGGTGCTCCTCTGAATGTCGAGCTCCTCAGGGCCTCGAAGATCATTCCTGATGTTGTAGACGAAGTGCGTGAGCCGTTTCTGGACATGAGAGTCATTTACAGAAAAAAATCGGAAGTCTTGATCTGGATGGAGAGATCTGGGGGATTCTGCCAGATGATCTTGTGGATACAGTGATTGGGTAGCTACCTATTACATCTGTAATAAGGGCTCAGTTGGTATGTAAGCGATGGCGTTCAGTCATTGCTTCACCGTTATATTATCATGATTCTGATATGCCATGGTTGATGGTACAGAACAAGGATGGGGATGGGCGATGGTTTTTTGATCTGGCACTGAACAGGTGGCACAAAATTGAAGCAAAACCTTTCCCGAAAACAGTTTGCATTGTGGCATCGGGTGGTATTCTGTGTCTGCATAGGGAAGATGGCCGGTTTGCAAAACTTTATCTTTTTAATCCTATCAGCAAGGACCTGATTCGGCTTCCTGTGCTCAGTGGGCATGTTAAACTGGCTACTTTGGCAGTGACTAATTCCATGGACTATAGAGTATTGGTAGCAATCGAGATCGCCCTCAATTGAGAGACAGGTATCAACAATTGAGGTCAAGATTAGGCAAGCAGTGAGGTCAAAGCAGTAATTTAGGCGGAAGAAGGCATGCAGCAAGGTTTATATCAGGCAGGCGGCAAGGTCTATTCTTGCATTGGCTTGTTATCAACATCCCTGGCCAAACTCCTCCCACATTAGGTAAAGCTTCTGGATCTGCCCAAACCTTCAATATATACATATTGCCTTTCTTGATCTGCCTAAACCTTCAATATATACATATTGCCTTTCTTGATCTTCCCAAAGCTTCTATATATGCATATTGGGTTTCTTCTTATTGAGAGTTGTATTTATTGTCACTGTTGATGTTATTTGCAGAGTTATGGGAGATTGGAAAAGAAGTGGTGCCATATATGGGTCCAGCGCCACCTGAAGGTTGCCATCGTTATGTATTTCTCCTCTTCAAGGAGGTATGTTTTCAAAGCTTTTTCATATTCCATATCATTCTATAGAATTTTTTGTAAGATAAGAAACATATGTACTGTGTTCAATAAACTGAGAACACAGGTTTCTTCTATTACAAATAACTCTCTCACCTGTGAATGATGGATTCTCTTATTTCGATTCTATAGAATCTTTATGTGCTTTTAGTAAGGCTTCTTATCTCTACAGAAGGGAAAGATAAACGTGGATCCTATTCTAGACAGGAAGCTTTTCAAAGTTGGGGATTTTATGAAACAACATCAGCTGAGTCCTCCAATGGGTGGATCATACTTCTTCGACCCTGCCGGTTTTCCAAGAAGCTCCGGCGTTTCTAAATGGTAAAGAATGCATCGTCTCGGCACCTTCGTCGTGGAGATCAGGCTATTCTCAACTTCAAGAAGAAGAATATGATGATACAGAGCTATGTGATAGCACGACCGTGCATATAGCCATGACGCTGGACGCTGCTTATCTGAGAGGATTGGTCATCGGAATTCTATCGATTCTCCAACATGCTGCTTGTCCTGAGAATGTAGTCTTCCATTTCATGGTGTCCGAGCACCAACGTGATCTCAAGGCTACGCTTTAGGCGACTTTTCCATACTTGCGCTTCATATTATATTTCCATACTTGCGCTTCAGATTATATCACTTTGACTCGAGAGAATCATTTACCTCGACTCCGATTTAGTTGTTGTGGATGACATTGCCAAGCTAATGCACCCTCGTCTCATGGCCCGAGGTCTGAAAAAAAACCAGAACAGCTGGCTCCGATGGTACCACTTGCTATAACAGATGGCAAGGGGATATAATTTTTATTTTTTTAATTTTATTATTATGATGTCATGTTGCCACATGTCAACTCAAATACAGATACCAAATTCCAAAGTTTACATCATCTTCTATCCACCAATAAGTTGTTTACAAAATAGTTTTTTAACAAAATTAAAAAAAATATTTTACAAATCCCTAAGTTATACTTTACAAAACAGATTTTAATTTTTTTGATAGAGAGCAACTAATACAAAGTCAAAAGAGTTTGACTTGCAATCGATTACAATATACCTGCTAAGGCAGGTATAATAAATTAATGCAAATAATATTTTTCATAAAATATTTATTACACAAAATATTACACTTAGTTAAAAGCCTGTATATCTCGTTTCCTCCCCATGTAAATATATAACATGTATACGTTGTTTCCTCCCAATGTAAATAGATAACATTTATTACGCAATAGCCTATTTTTCCACCAAACATTTTATTGAGACTATACTTTTACCATATTATATGAACATTGGGTAATTTTGAATTTACTGATACGTATATGTTGTAAGAGATTGGATACACTAGTTTTGGGTAGACTGAAAGTTTTTATTTTTTATTTTTTTAATTACAGCATAGTCTTTTTTTTAACAAAATGAGTGACTGAGATTATAGAATTTTTCTGTAAACATATAATTATGATACTTTTATTAATATAAATTTATCATGTGTTTATTGGTTGTAGTTTGGGTGGTTGGGAGGAATGAATGTTATCCCCCCCACCCAGATTCAATTCTTATGAAAGCATGTAATTTCTCATGTTAATATGATATTAGATAGGTAGATTAGCAATATATATATAGAATGACATTATGATAGGTAGATTAGCAATATATATAGAAAAAAAAAGTAAACTCCATGAAAAGTGTACAAACAGCCCATAACATTAGTAACGTTTGTAACATGTCGGCAAAAAATAATAGTGATAGTGAATATTATGGGAGAGATCTTGTAACGTGATGTAACGTTTGTAACATGTCGGCAAAAAATAATAGTGATAGTGAATATTATGGGAGAGATTTTGTAACACAAAATAAAAAATAATATCACTTTCGTAAAGTTATTTTTATTAATAAAAAATAAATTTTCTAATAGGCCAAAATAAAACAATCTAATATGGGGGATGTTTTAATCTTCCTACCTAACAAAACAATAAAAAAGTAAAAATTTAATTATCCGTAAAAGAAATATTTGGGTCAAGAAAAAACACAAATTGAATTACATGATTTAGAAGGCTTAAACCATGTGCAAGGCCTCCTAAACAACCCATGGTTGTAGGAGGGCCTTGCATATGGTTCTAAAACCATGTGTGGGGAAATGATGCAATGTTCTTTCCTAACAAAATAAAAAATATTATATGTAGGCCATAAATAATATTAAATATTAATAATAAAAATATTATATGTGGACCTTAAATAAAAAGATGTGTCTTTTGATTTGAATCAAATCAATTGATACCTAAGAAGAAGTTTGCATCTCCAGAGATTTAATCCATCTCGGCGCTTAATAGAGCCTAGGATTTGGATCTATGCTGGTTTGTATAAACATGGTTGTTTGAGGGAGAATAGAGAGTTACCCGGACTCTCTCATCTTAGTGTTTTGCAAGGTTTGGAGCACTGAACAAATTTCTCAGGGTATTGCTGGGTACCGTGAGGTTATTTTGTATTTGTGTAACCTTGAGTCTTTCTTTCTGTAAACACGGGTTGTTATGAAGTTTATAATTGAGGGTTTTGAAAACAATTTTCTTGAATCAGTTTTGTATAGCCAGAGGATACCAATTGCATAACAAATTTACCATGGAACTAGGAATTTCATTCTGCTGTGTTTTTGAATGAACAGTTCCTTTAAACAGGTCCTATATAAATTGAAAGGTTGAACCTATAACTTTATGGCTCCTTTTTTATTTTTAATAGCACTGTGTTATTCCTAATTTTATTTTTAAGAGCACTGTGTTATTCCTAATTTCATGAGCAATCCACATCACATAGTAGATGATGATTTGTTTTGCAGGGAAATTGCATTACAAAGAAGAGAGGATTTTAAACGGTTACCATTTCCAAAGGTAAACAAACATAATGAAATATCAAATGGTTACATAGCCAAATATCACAACTTCTTAATTTCACCAGATTGGAGAACCCATCCCAATCTTGTATTATCATAAAATCTAATGCCTAGCTGGGACTGTCATGGCCGGGCCATAAAAGAAAACAACATTGCCACCAAGAGGAAAACGTAACCATTCATGCAACTCTCATGAACCCCCACGGCTGCAAGAAACCACAATATTCAAAAGTTCAAAATAAATAATCGCAATAATATAACAGATTTGTTTTGAAAGATAATTTTGTAGTTTAATATAGGTTTTAGATGCTTACCGGATGATAAATCAGAGCCATCAGTAGAATTACATCTGATCCCGGATCCAGAATGAGCAAACTACTTCATAGTCCCCAATCTGAATGTTCATGCGCATCTCTTTTCCCATCTTTTTCTGATGTAAAGAGTTTACCAAGGTGTCCTTCTACTCCTTACCCAGGAAGTGTAGCAAATTTTCAATCTCGTCTAGAGAATTAGGATCTCTTGCCAATGACAATAAACTCTCAAAGAAGTGTTGCAAGGTACCATGTTGCCACGATGGTCCTGCCTCCAATGAAGAATCAAAAGTAGAGTCCATTTCATAGACAAGTGACTTACCAGGATTTCTTCCAATCGCATCCAGAGCTTCAAAGAATGTGTCTTTTTCAGTTGTGATATCAAACGATGCCTTCTTCTTCCCATCCAATCAAACCTACAGGAGGGGCCCATCTTCTCCAGTCATCGCACCTCCGCAGGTGATGATGGAAACATCAACATCCTTTGTTCTTGGCTCTGCTAAGAGCGTCACAAGTATCGATACTTGGCCTTGGTTCAACGAAGGATTCTGATTTATTGGTGGGTTCATTGGTTGATTCATAGTCTGGGTCTGAAGCAGAACTTGATTTTGAGCCTGGTTCTGCAACTGATTCTGGTTTTGTAGTCGATTCTTATTCTGCAACTAGTTCTGATTCTGTAACTAAGGAATGTTCTCGGCCTACCATCTTGCGATTAGCTATGGGAAGTTATCGATAGTATGATCAATTGCGATGCAGTATGTACATGAACATTGCAAGTGTGGGAAATATCTTTGGTAATGTCCAAATACCCCACAATTGTAACATTGGACAATTCCATAACCTCACCCTCCTCCTCTTCTGAAGCCTCCTCCTCTTCCTCGGAATCCTCCACGGATTCCTCCTTGCTATAGGTACTATGGCAGGGGATTTGGCTACTGCTGAACATAGTGCGCTTCTTGAACATATTGTGGCTATGGCTGCGCCGTCGCCATATGACTATACTGCGGTTGAGGTGTGATCTGTGGCTGTGATTGCGACTGTGATGGTATAAATTGAATCTATGGCGGTGGTGTATACTATGGTTGAGGTCGAGAGTTTACCACCTAAGGCTGCGGTTGTAGTTGTTGTATTGCACGATGATATTCACCCTTCACAAAGTATGATTCATATGTCCTTTCCTGAAGCAGGTCATATGCACGACAATATTTATCTTCATGCCCCACAGATCGACAAAATGAACAATATAGATTTGTTGGATTCGTCACCATCTTCTACATGTAGCTACATTCTTCATGTCAATGCCCATATACTTGGCATATGCGGCACCATGGTACACTGCTGAAACTCAGTGGGTTCGGTGCTCCTGATAGAAGATAATTGCGGAAGTGAGGGGAAGTATCTTTAGTGTGTCCATCTACGCAACAACAATTGCACCAAATATCTTCATGATTCTCTTTCCCTTTCTTAATTTCTTGCAACTGAAGCGTCAAATTCACCAGTTGCACCTAAATTTGGTTCATACCAGCAGCATTCTCCCCAATAGGTGAAGCTTCTAAATTCATGGTGATCTCCAGATCCTCGCTCTGTGTCACGATATTTTGTTGCATCTATGGTTGTCGGATATGAGGTACCAATGCTGCGATAAACCATACTTTGTGTTGAACATCGCTCATATCGAAACTGACTTACACCATCAGTTTCTTAAATATTTGATCGAATTCCCAAATGGTCTCATTAGGAAATTGCTTAATCTCTGTTAGCTCATTAATATATTGTGCTTCAGATTTTGGTTTCCGGAATTCTTCAATCAGTCCTCTCATGAATTCATCCAATGTTTTCATAGGGGTCAATGTAGGAATTTGTATAAATTTCATGTACCAATCCAACACGTGACCCCGTAGAGTAGTCTCCAATTGGCCTTTCTTGACGTCATTGTCCATGGCCTGTCTGACAGTCCACACTACCTCACATAGAAACCAATACTGCTCGAGATCATCAGTCTCGTTTCCATGGAACAAAGGTAACTTTGTATCGATGCCCGCCATCCTAGGCCTTCTTCCTACAGATGCTGATCTACTACTAGAATGTTGCTAGCACATCGGGAAAGTCGACGTGGAACTTGTATTTCTTCCTGAATGCGGAGTAGTGTGCGGAGGCATGGGTACATTGTTGCTGGGGTTTGATCTCATTCCTATTCTGTGCGTAGTCTGGGTCTGTTTGTCCTGTTCGTCATTGCAGGGTCACTTCGTCCTGTATGGTCTTCCTTTGCAATCTTGTGTTTTGATCGCAGCAGGACCTTCCCCTATCCTCTGCCTCTTATCTTGTCGAAACCTTACTCCTCCCCTTGTAAGACCACTTTCTTCCTTATATTCCCTCATAGTCTTGTCGAAACTTGCACCGGTATACCCCTTATCTTCCCATTTGTCTCCCCCCTTTTGTTGCGGTATCCACTTCCTTTGCACACCAAAGTTATACTACTTGAGGTGCATCTTTAGTATACCCTTTTCATAGACAAGCATCATAATTGACAATTGTAGAGACAACAAGAACCTACCTCTGGGACCGTTGAAAAATTCCCTTTTTGCTTTGTTGTAGGACTTGGTAGTTTTGACTATGATTTCAGTGATATATCCTTATAGGATACTATCTAGCCAGAACTCAACAGCTTGTGATGCTTTTTTGTCAGTGTCCTGCAGGTCCTGGATCAATTCAGGGGTCCAGGATGTTGGCCCTCCTCTTGGGAAATTTGTCTTCTTGTAAGTGAACTGAACCAACCACTCGTACAATATGATGTGAAACTCACAGAAAAATTACTCATGAGGACCGTTGTGTATGTATCTCACCAACCACTTGTCTATCGTCAATCCGGGGTTCTGATTTTCTACTTCAGAAAATTCTCGTAGCTTCTGATCAAACCCAATCTTGAATTTTTGGTAGCGTTCGATGCCACATATTCTCCTCTTAGTCGCAACAAGGTCCTGACAATGGAACCGTTTATTAGCACAAACCCAACCAACAAAACCCAGTCGACAGGGGTTCCCACTCTGTCGAAACTCAACTCGCTGCGATCTCCCAGAGCACTGACCTAGACAGTTTTACCCCGGAAGCACCTGTGATGCGGATGAAGTCTCACACGAGATGTTCGAGGGAGGGATGACAGAACCAAGTTTCCACAAAATGGAAGAGGATTATGGGCATCGACAATTCATCAACTTATCTATCAGATATGATCAGTTACATAATCATCAATAGAACCATTCATCATTGTTTTTTAATAGATCGCATCATTAATTCATAATAGGAATAACCATACTGTTGCACAAACAGATCTAGAAAAATAACATTATTCATAAGCAATAAACATCTCATCATAAATCCATGTCGCACACATTCATCATTGGATTCACAAAAATAGAAAAACAAAAAGAGACAAAAAAATAATGGTAGTTCAGATCAACCTCTGTCTTCTCATATTAATTCTACGAAATCAACCTCAGATCCAAAATAGACAACAATTCAATTGAGTTCCAAGCTTTGAATTCTCCTTCTATGCTCCTATGGTTCTATGCTTCTCTTTTTTTTTTGCATTTATAAATTTTTCTTCTACTTATAGGCTTGCGCCTTTACATTCATGGTCCACTTGGACAATTTTCTAACTAATTCTTAACTGATTCTACCGACTAATGACCAATATCCACAAAATATGGTCCAAAAGTAGAAAAAGGGACACAAAATATTCAAAATAGTATATCTTCCGCCTTGCGCACCATCTTTCACTTGCATGGTGTCTTCTGAGCTCGCGTGACACTCGTGGTACCACGCAACTAACTTGTCCTAAAACCCGTTCCAATAAGTTGTTTATGTTCCTGATCTAGTTGAGAAAATTTCTCTTCTTCCCAAGAAGAATATACTTCAAACATTTGATTAAGAGTCATATCAGCTTTAGTTTGGAGCAGCAGCACCAGCACCATCACCGAAATTTCATCATTTTTGGTTTACCTTGATTTTCCTTTTTTAAGGGAGGATTTCCCCCATGTGGTTTTGCCTCTTTCCTCAGTTCTCTTGACAAGATAAATTGTAAAAGGGTGACCATAGACTTGTTCTTGGGCCCTATATACCTATATGTATTTGATATATTTCTTATATTTCACATAATCCAAGATTAAAGGGAGGTGTCGGAATAATAAAAAACCCATTCCCATACTTAGGATATATTTATTAATCTTCACGATTAATTTCCTAGGTTCTAGACTAGGTAGTTGGCCTCCACTTGCAATTATGGTCAACACTTTCCATATTTACAAACAGGAGTTCCTTACACAAATTATGGATAATATTCTTCCAACTATGCAGACTAACTAGATTAGTAACTACACAATTCCTTCCTTTCACAGTTTTAGTCTGTTTTTGCAGTTTTAAAGTGGAAAGGGTAAAAGCTAGTAACATGGAAACTGCATGTCTTTTACCCAAATCATCCTCCATCCTTTTCTCTCCTTTTTGGCATGATTTAATTGAATTTATATCACTCATTATACATCCTATCTCACCTATATAATTCGTGACCTCCTTGACAATAAATTTCTTTATACACCTAAGGGTTTTTTCTAGTTTTAGTAAGCTTGCCTTATGAGCTAGTTTGAGTTGCTTCTTTGGAAATTCTATTTCTCCTTTATAGTGATGTATTACCTATGTAATAATATCAATAATTCCTGAATCAATTATCATTTATTGATCATTACTCAACGTGTGTTCATATTCCTCTTCTTCTCTCCTTATTCTAATTCTCTGCAATTCCCAGTGAGGTTAATTGTGTGCTTAGAATCTTAGCTTGTTTATAGCATTCTTTCTACCATCAAGGATTTAGAATTCTAACATGGTATCAAGTGTGCAAATGAAAATATGGTTTGATGTAGATTCCAAACAATCCAAAAGAACACATATTAGCACATTAGTAGACTCATGGAAATACACTGGTAAAGAATCCTCTTTGGTAGAACTATGAAAGGAGGAAGGAAAGAGATGTTCAAAGTATTCAAGGAGGCTCTGAGTATTGATGCCAAGAAAACAGGAGGAGATGTATAAGTGCATACGATAAATTATGGTGAGTGGTATGAAACAAATAAGGCTTGATCTAGCTAAGCAGTCATCCTGAAAGACACTAAGTTGTGCACCATCTAAGAGAGAGGTATGAACAAGGTGTGAAAGATATGGCATATAGATCTCAGAATCTATGATAGAAGACATAGAGAACACTTAATGTGTGAGTAAATCATCAAAAATATCATACCTCTAAATATATTTTAGTCTTCCTTACACATCATTAGATCTAAGTTGTTATACATGGTCCTAGTTTCCATCCTGCAGTTGTTCTTGATCCAGGTGGGCATATTTCTCTTCTTCCCAAGAAGAATATTCCTCCAGACATCAACATTTAGTTTGAGAAGCATCAACCACGGTTCAACATTTTTTGGTTTTCCTTTCATGTCCTTTCTTGAGGGAGTATTTTCCCCATGTGGTTTTCCCTCTTTCCTCAGTTCTTTGGACATAATAATTGTTAAAGGGTGACCATAGCCTTATTGTTGTGCCGTATATAGGTCTATATTTCTGATTATTTCAAATATATCATCATAAAGTCAGACTTAAAGGGGGGTGTGGGAATTTAATAAACCCACTTAATACTTAGGATAAATTATTCAATCATTATTTTATTAATTTCCTACCTACTAGCCTATATAGTTGGTGTCCACTTGCACCACATGGTCAACACTTTCCATATATACCTCGGGAACGCTTTTATCTTGATTTTGGTTTGGTTCTGTCCACTTTATTGACTGCCAGGATTAATAATTGCGCCTTCCTATATATTTTTGTCATTATTTTGCTTTATTCCATCTTTTCTGTGGATAAGGTAAATCTAGTCAACTCGAAAACTGTTATCTTTTGTTTCCAACCTATTCTCCATGATTTTCTCTTCATATTCTAGGACTAGAAAGTATTTTTATCATTTACCACCACTCACGAATTAGCTAAATCATGAGTGAGTGATGATAAGTGATGGAAATACTTTCTAATCCTGAAATGTGGAGAGAAAATCATGGAGGATGGGTTGGAAACAAAAGATAGTAGTTTCCTAGTTGACTAACTTTACCTTATCCACAGAAAAGCTGGAATAAAGCAGAATAAAGACAGAATCCGCAGGAAGGAGTAATTACTAATTCTGACAGTCAATAAAGTGGACATGATCAAACTAGAATCAGGATACAAGTGCTCTGAGGGTATATATGGAAAATGTTGACCATGTGGAGCAAGTGGGTTCCAACTATCTAGGCTAGTGGGTAGGAAATTAATAAAAAATTGATTAAATATTTGATCCTAAGTATTAAATGGGATTATTATATTCCATACCCCCCTTTAAGTCTAAATTTATGTTGATATCTCTGAAATAATTATAAATATAGACCTATATAGGTCCCAACAACAAGGATATGGTCACCCTTTAACAATTATTGTGTCCAAAGAACTGAGGAAAGAGGCAAAACCACACGAGGAAAATCCTCCCTCAAGAAAGGTCATGAAAGGAAAACCAAAAATGTTGAATTGTTGCTGATGTTTCTCCAAACTAAATGATAATGTCTGGAGGATTCTTCTTCTTGGTAAGAAGAGAATTTTTCTCACCTGGATAAAGAACAACTACAGGATGGAAACTGGGACCATGTAGAACAACTGAGATCCAATGATGTGTAAGAAATACTAAAAGATATTGAGAGTTGTAATAATCTCCAAGGTTATGTAACGAGTTGAACTTTGAACCAATATATATGAAATCAGCTCCATATAGGTGAAATAAGTGTCCAAGCGAATGCCTAAGGTCTCCAACTTCATTTACACTGAGAAGAATGAAAAACAATTTGAGACCCAGAAATTCGATGGCTCACTAAATCATCATTGTTTTAGCTTAGGTCCAAGGAACTACTCTTGTCCCAAAATTGACATGAGAAAGTTTGAAGGAAATCATCCAATAACTTCGATATTTTAGATGGAGAAATTATTTGATCTACACCAGCTGCCAACTTTGCAAAAGGTAACTATTGCATCATTATATTTAGATCCTGAGCAATTTGTATGGTATCAATGGATTTGTGACCGCAAAAAGGACTATTATCTCTTGGTATATATTCATAGAAGAATTTATTGCATATTATGGGGATATAAATAGCAACAACTTCTTTATCCAGTTGGTAAATCCAAAACAAGAGGGTCCAGTTATAAAAAACATCAAGAAGTTTTAGAAGCTAAGTCTCAGAGTGAAGAATATTTCAGAAGCTAATTGGTTGGATATCTTTATTGGAACCTTAAAGGATAACATTCAACATGAGGTGCAAATATTCGAACCACCATCCTTGGAGAAATATTTAATGATGGCAAGGAAGGTTGAAAGTAAAAATATGGCAGTGGACAGTAGAAATACCACTTCTAACACATACAGAGAGAATGATGTTCCTTCTTCTAACCCACCTCATATGTTGACACCTCAACAACTGGAGGAAATAAGAACGAAAGGTCTATGGTTTAATTGTGACAGCAAGTATGGTAAGATAAATAAGTGTGGAGAAAAGAAATTATTCTACATAGAATGTGAAGAGGAAGAACAAAAAGAATATGAACCACCACATGGAAACGAACAAGAAGTGATTAATCCCTCCACATCTTGTCATACTTTGGTTGGAATTAACACTCCTCAAACTCAAGATCAAAGGATATATCCAAAATAAAAAGGTAACGATGTTGATTGATTCTACTAGTACTCATAATTTCATTCATTGTCAAGTAGCCAAATATCTCAATTGCTTTATATATCCAACACCAAAATCTCAAGTAATGATTGCAGATGGAGGAACTATCAATTGTTCAAGGAAATGCCATAATATCAATATTACTATGGGGGAATATTGATTGAAGAATCCCATTATTTCTATCCCAGTGGATGGTGTTGATGTTGTATTAGGGTTTCAATGGTTACAATCATTGGGAACGATGGCTTTTAATTTTCAGAATATTTTCATGAAATTTTCTTGGGAAGGAAAATCATTTGTGTTAAATGGTATCACAGGGAAACCAAGAAATGTGATAATCTCTAATGGTATGAAAAAATTGTTAAATAAAGGACAACAAGGTGTAATTACACTTCTAAGGCTCCTATTTACCCATATTTCCAATTGGTCCTTAATAATCCTTCCAAAGTATTTTAAGATATTCCAATAAGTCTTCCACCTACTTGATATATGGACCGTGCTATTCACTTAATTCCAGGAAGCGTTCCTTATAGCACCAAACCTTACAAATACCCCTATGACCAGAAGCATGAAATGAGCGCATGGTTGAAGAATTGGTATATCGCATAGATCACCAACAAGCAGTTATACAAATTCAGAAGATGTCAAAAAACATGATGAAATGACATGCAAATCGACATTATCATCAAAGGAGTTTTGAAGAAGGAAAAATCATACGAGAACCTGAAAAAGTAATCAAAGCAAGGACCAAATAGCTACGAAATAAAGATATTATTGAGTACCTCATTAAAAGGACGAAATTACCAATTGTATATTCGACATGGGAAGATGAGTCCTTCATATAGATGCATCCATAACAACCCAAGCATTGAGTACACAGTTGTATAAATGGGAGGGGCATGTTAAGCCCTAAATGCTGGACACATTTCCCCTTGTGGCGCATTACCCCCTATACTGTGGTGTATTAAATATTATTGATGTTAGCTTGGGTCTATTAGTTGGTATTGTACACCTTGATCTCCTATATATAGGAACGACATATTTTCATTTTAGCCATCATTGTATTTTGTCGTGTCTCATACACTTAGTACATTGTGTAAGGAGTTTCCTCCCTTGAAGAGGATTAATATTCATCTTTGTTCTTCATTACTAAGGCGTGGATTACTTGCTTTAGGTCTATTTTTTCTATTTTTATGTTATTTTTGGGACTTGGTTATTGAACACTTTGCAAAACAGGAGACAATTGGATGTTATCCTTCCATTCTTCTATTATTCTATTGTCCCTCAAAAACTAAAACCCTACAAAAACTTGCCTAAAACTAAGTTACTGGTAATAAAAAAAGGAAGCCTAAACATTAAATAAAATAAGATAGCAAGGTAGGTGATCCGCTTCATCTCCTTAATCAATATCCATTGATTTTTCCCTATGGGAAACTAGTTAGTTTGAGAGGACTATTTAGATCCTATTGAGGTTATTGAGCTCCTTTTGACGTCATGATGAGCTTTCCATTTTGGCGAGCCACATAATGTTTGGTGAGGATCCTTTCCATTTTTTTAAATCTGGGCCACGAGATTTCTATCCAACTTTTTCTTCTATCTCTTCTCCATATCTTATTGGTAGGACTGAAGTTTTTCAATCATGAAATTACCAGAATGTGATGATTCTACCATGGACCCTTGGAGTTCTTTGATCTGCTTAGCCAAATACTTTGTGATTAGGCATGTCTCAACACTGTCACTAGTCAGTCCATCAGGGTCATGACTCCTATCGTCCACCATTATAAAACGAGGAGATAGGTTTGAAGAGTTTTGGTAATAGAGATTCTAGTATAGGAGTTTGCCACTATTCAGAGAACTGCTTAGAATTCATTGCATGTCTGGTGGGATTCTGATATGCTAACCTTTTTATGGGCTCACAGTCACTTCAGGAATCCTAATTTAATTATCGACCAGGGATTCTACAAACTTAAGAGGAACTAGGAACTCTATGTGCAATTGCTGAAATAATTCTATCTACAGGTCTATTTTAGGAAATTTTAGATGACTTCTAAGCAAGGAAAATCCATTATGTGAACAATTATAGAAAAATTATATAAATTCTTATCTATGAAGGCATGAAGACTTGTCTAAAGAAAGAATCTACCTAATGGAATCGACGATCTGATTTATAAGTCTAGAAATAAAAGCATGAAATGATTAATATAATCAAACATGAAAGCCTATTCTAAGAAATATTATGGAGCTTTAATCTAAGGAAATCTATATTACTCTATAAAAGAAGAATGTTTTTAATCTAAGAAATCAGAAAGGAATTAATCTAAACAAAACTAGAATGCGTTATTTTATGAAATATAAATCTAACTAAACTATGCTTACAGAATCAACCTACAAGACTACATACACCATATATTTAAACTATAGACATTGTTATGAAAATCTATAGAAGAAAACATGATATTTCCAAAAATATATTCTAAGCTATAACTTCCTATGCACTCTAATCCATTGATCCAAATGATTGAGTAAATCAATGTAACAATAATCTTTAAATGAATTGAAACTATATAATTAATAAAAAAAGAGCAATGCTTAAAACTAAAAATGAAAAGGAAAACATAAATCCTGCTCAACATGACGAGGAGGCCCACCTCAAAGTGTATTATAGGAGCTGAACTAAACTATAAACTCACAAATGTTGTAACCCACGGTTCTGTCATTATCTACTTTAAGAAATCATCATCCAAATTACAAATTTGACGGTTGCAATCTATAAAATAAAATTCGTTGAAAAATGTATGTAACTATGTCTAATCATCTCACATGTGGCGCAACTCTTTATTTATTACAAAATTAAAAAATATCATTAAAAAAATCTACGTTGGGAATTGTTGATTAAGTTGTCATTTATGCCAACATTGTATAGGAATTGATGCCAACATGTCTTGGTTCCCCTTGAGGATCCCCTAACGGTTAAGTAAGTGTTAGTGTCTAAGGATACATTTTGATCTTGTCCAAACCCAAGTTTGAATCCCTTGGAGCCCTTGGGACAATGGAAAAATCCCTGAACACCCTGTAGAGTGTTTAAGTACCCCAAAGATGTTTTACAATTCCCCATTTGTTTCTCTGGTTCCCTAGTACCACAACTTATTCCCTAGTACCCTACAAAAGTGTCCTTGGTGGGTTGAAGAACTTCCAAGAATCCAAATGAACCTTTCAGTGGACATTTGTGTTTTATTGAGGTCATGGTACCCCAGGAGAAGGTCTAGCAACCCCACAGGTGATGTCATGATGGATCTTGACCCTTGGACGTCTCCTAATGTGGGCCGTGGTTGAGGTGGTTGAATAAGACTATGAATCCCCTTTCTTGATGAAGAAGCCCTGAAGAATCCCTTGGACCCATATTTGATGGATTAATGGTCCTTGTCCCCTTAATGGTGATGGCTATCTTGGAATATATCTTGATGTGATCTTGATATAGATCTTGATGATTATATTGGAAATTTTTGGCATAGATTTTGGTGTTTATCTTGATTGTTTTATAGTGTAGTATTGAATGAGAAGTTGAAATGTAAGTAATAGATATTGTGAGTGATTTATTTTATCAACCTAAGTGTTTTACTCGAAAACTAGTTTGACAAGTGTTGATCAATGAGTCTTTGAACTAAGTGGAGCTGGACTGTTATTGATTGTTAACGACAACATTTGACAGTATTGTTAGTCACTATTTGCTTTATATTTGATTGATTTGTTGACTTGATTTGGGTGGAGTAAAAAATCCTTTTGTGTCTAAGATTTTATGAGACTAGATGAGTTTGACATAGTTGGTTAAGTCTTATATTCTTGGCTAAGGTCATTTTCTTGAGGTTTATCATGTTTAACTATTAAGTATTCCTTGTCTGTGATTGAGGTTGGTTGTTGTGTCATTGAGTTGAGTGCGTTTGGACAAATTTTGGTTGACCTTATATGAAGTCTCTTGGTTGCTCAAATGAGTCTCTTACTTGATGAACTAGGCCAAGTAAGAAGGGTTGGTTGACTATAAGAGCACTTGATTAGATTAACACAACTATATGATTTATTTGGCACAGGTACACAAGCAGATTGGTACAGGTTGGTTCACTTGAGCAGGATTGGCATAGGTTTCCTTATGTGCATTTGGTTTGACTCAAACTGGTTGAATTGTATGAGAAATTGGTTTGAACCATGTGCACTGAGTTTTGTGTGCAGTTGGTTAGAATCAGATTGATTGAGTCAGATGACGTGAGAAACAGATTGATTGGTACGACTTGATTGGACAGGTTGATTGTACAGGTTGATGAGCAGTGTGATATAGTAGACAGTGATCAATTGATGAGTAGTGATCAGATGATGAGCAGTGTGGTACAGATTATGCAGTGTAGTACAGGTGTTTATTAGCAGGCCTGCAGGATCAATGTGGTCGTGGTTTACCAGTTTCTATCTTCATATCAAGGTGACAGGATGGGGTACGGAAAGGGGGTTGTAGCTTCCTTTTGTTTGTAGTCATAGAAATAGGGAGTTTAGCCTCCTTCTAGTTGTATATGGAGACATGATGTCATTGTAATAAGGGGGTTGTTGTCTCCTTCCAGTTATTTCTGGAAAACTATTATAAAGGATTTCGTGGTTTTTCCCCCAGGACTTGGTTTCCACGTAAAATCTTTTTTTGTTTTGTTTCATGTTATGCTTCTGATGTGATGATGATATGATCATGATAATAATGTTGATGATGATATAATTATAATGTGATAATGCTTAATATTAAATAAGTTGTTGAATGTTAATAAAAGTGAAAAAGCAATAGAAGTTGTGCACACTAATTAATCCCCCCTCTGAGTGCAACTGGTGTGTCAAACACTTGGTATCAGAGCAGGTCTTCACCAGAAATCCTTACCAACTTGAAGTATATCCTTGATAGCTCATGGGGTTCTCAATGAATTAAGTACCATTGACCTATGATTCAAATTATTACTTGATTTGGAAAATGAGAATCAAGGCTTATCTTGAGGCAATTGGTGTATGGAAGTCAGTTATTACTGGATATACACCTCCAAAGAAAGTGAAAACAACAGCTCAGAAGGAAGCAAAGAAAAATAATTCTATGGCTATGGAAGCCATCCTTGAAGGCCTAACAGATATCCAAAAGAAGAAGATAGGGAAGTGCATATTAGCTAAGAAAACATGGCTCAGATTAGAACAACACTACTCCAATAAAGAAGAAGAAGCAAAGGTTATGGAATTAATGCTTGAATATCTAACAAATATCCAAAAGGAGAAAATAGGAAAGTGCATCTCAATTGAATAATTGCTGTTCAAAATAAATCACCTAAACTTAGATGAAGAACAAGAAGTAGAAGACAAACCCATCAAAAGGTCAGTACAAGATCCAGGTAGGTATAAAGGTAAGTCCCCTGAACACTCCATTTGTAATGATTTTAAAGAGATATGTTTATCAAGTATAGAAATTAAGAGATATCCTGAATTCATTGAATGCAATACTTCAGATTATGATGAAAATCCTTGCTCTTCGATAAGTGATATTATGATAGATAATGAAACTACTAATGTTTCGCAAGAAGTGAAAAATATTTGTGAACAGATTCAGGTATTGCAATAGCAATTGGACAAAGCCTAGAAGAGGTATCAAGAGGTTTCTAAGAAGGCCACACATAACATAATTAATCTGAAACTCCAAGTCAAAGAAGCTACTAGATTCAAAGAAGCCATATCCAAATCTTTGAAAGACAAACTTGAGAATTCAGCCACATAAATTGAAAAGAAATCATAAGATATTGTCAAGCTCAGAAGACGACTAGAAGGTAAAGAAAAAGAGTTAATATGCAAGCTACAAGACAAAGACAATGAGATAAATTCCTACAAGACTAAAGAAATATTGGAAGAGAAGATAAGAAGAAAATAAGAACTTGAAATCAAATCATTGAAGGAAGAGCTACGAAAGGTATGTATGACAAACTTTGAATTTGAAAAGGACCTCTCATAACTCAAAAAGGAGAATCATCCACTCAAAGGTCAACTGAAACAATCCAATGATGATTATCATAATTCAAAAGGATAGATGGAAGAAAATATCCTTGATCTAAACAAACAGGTAGAAGAATTCAAGAAAATAGAAGAAGATCTAATGAGATAACTCTAAGAAAAGATAGAAATCTATCAAAAGCAAGAATTGAATATCCTCTCTCTGATGGAAGACCTAGACAAAACAACTGCTCAGTTAAAGACAAATTCGAAGATCAAGAATAATAATGAAGACTCTGTGGAAGAGGAAGAAAAGACTAACAGTTATACATGTATTCTTAAAATATTCCACGATCAACAAGAATCAAGAGAAGTTACAACTCAGAGATATCCTATGTTGTTCAATGGATACTATTACAGGTGCAATAACTATGGTCACAAAGCCATCCATTGCAGAGATCATGAAAATATCATGCCAAGAATAAATCAAGATGTTTTTTCCATTCAGTGTTACAACTGTTATCATTATGATGATTTCGTAAAACATTGCAGGATGCAGGGACCAGTTAAAGTCTGGAGAGGAAATAAAGTTCAATCGAATGATATGAACATTCATCATCCTACTAAAGTATGGAGAAATAAGTTAGTAGATTGCACCATTGATCAAAACAGAAATGATGAAAATCTTGGGAAAAATCAAATATTGTTTTGAATACTATCGACCCGTGATATGAATAATGTGTAAAAGGATATATGTACCTAATTATCATATTTTATTATCGTAGTTGGTTCCAGCAGTATTAGTGTGAATACAAGTCTGCCAAAGTAGCATCAGTGATAAGAGAAGCAGTATTTCCAAAAGAAGATCTTGTTTCCATTAATGCAGACGAGAAGAAAATATGGAAAGGAGGAGAAAGTTTATGACAGGGGGAGCATGCCATGAGGGGGAGAATTATTGTCAAAGAATGTTCCCTTTTCCATTGATGCCAAATGGGGAGAGAAGTTGTGAATAAGGGGAGCATGTTCTGAAGAAGATTTATGGTGTTTTTATCAATGACAAAGGGGGATATTGTTGATTAAGTTGTCATTGATGCCAATAATGTATAGTCATTGATGCCAACATGTATGGGTTCCCATTGAGGAGCCCCTGAGGCTTAAGCAAGTTCCAGTTTCTAAGGATACCTTTTGATCTTGTCCAATCCCAAGTTTGAATCCCTTGGATCCCTTGGAACAATGGAAAAATCCTTGAAAACCCTATAGAGTGTTTAAGTACGTGAAATATGTTTTACAATTCCCCAGTTGTTTCTCTGGTTCCCCACTGCCACAACTTATGCTCCAATACCCTAAAAATGTGTCCTTGGTGGGTTGAATAAGTTACAAGAGTCCAAATGACCCTTTCAGCAGTAATTTGTGTTTTATTGAGGTCATGGTACCCCGAGAGAAGTTCTAGCAAACCCACAGGTGGTGTCATGATAGATATTGACCCTTGGAGGTCTCCTGGTGTGTCTGAGGTGGTTGAAGAAGCCTATGAAGCCCATTGCTTGATGAAGAAACCCTGAATAATCCCTTGGACCCACATTTGATGGCTTAATGGTCCTTGTCTCCTTAATTGTGATGGTTATCTTAGAATATATCTTGATGTGATATTGATATAGATCTGGATGATTATATTGGACATTGTTGGCATATATTTTGGTGTTTATATTGACTGTTGTATAATGTAGTATTGAATGAGAAGTTGAAATGTAAGTAATAGATATTGTGAGTGATTTATTTGACCAACCTAAGTGTTTTATTTGAAAACTAGGTTGACAAGTGTTGATCATTGTGTCTTTGACCTAAGTGGAGTTGGACTATTATTGACTGTTAATGAAAAAATTTGACAATATTGTAAGTGACTATTTGCTTATATTTGATTGATTTGTTGACTTTATTTGAGTGGAGTAAGAAATCCTTTTGTGTCTAAGAGTTTATGAGACTGGTTGGGTTTGTCCTAGTTGGTTAAGTCTTATCTTCTTCATTGTGGTTAGTTGGTTGAGTTTTATCATGTTTAACTAGAAAGTATTCCTTGACTGTGATTGAGGTTGGTTGTGGTGTCATTGATTTGAGTGTGTTTGGACAAAGTTTGGTTGACCGTATATGAAGTCTCTTTGTTGATCAAACGTGTCTCTTACTTGATGAAATAGGCCAAGTAAGAATGGTTGGTTGACTAGAAGAGCACTTTATTAGATTAACACAAGTATGTGATTGATTTGGCATTGGTACACAAGCAGCTTGGTATAGGTTGGTTCAACTGAGCAATATTGGCATAGGTTTCCTTATGTGTAGTTGGTCCAACTCAGACTAGATGAGTTGTATGAGAAGTTAGTTTGACTCAAGTGGAATGAGTTTGGTGTGCAATTGGTTATACTCAGATTGACTGATTCAAATGATGTGAGCAACAAATTGATTGGTACAACCTGATTGGACATGTTGATTGTATAGGCTGATGAGCAGTGTGATACAGTGGATGAGTAGTGATCAGATGCTGAGAAGTGGTTAGTAGTGGTAGTGGTTGTACAATGTGGTACAAATTATGTAGTGTAGTAAATTTGTTGATTAGAAGGTCTCCAAGATCGGTGCAGTCGTGGTTTAGGAAAGGAAAGGGGGTTGTAGCCTCCTTCTAATTGTAGCCGTAGAACCAAGGAGTTGTATCTTCCTTTAGTTTGTATCCTATAAATTAGAGGGTTGTAGCATCCTTCCATTTGTAGTTGGAGAACTGAAGTCATTGTAATAAGGGGGTTGTTGTCCCCTTCAAGTTATTTCTAGAAAACTATTAAAAAGGTTTCCATGGTTTTTCCGCCAGGACTTGGGTTTCCACATAAAATATGGTGTTCTATCTTTCATGCTATGCTTTTGATGTGATGATGATAATAACGTTGATGATGATATAATGATAATTTGATAATGCATCATATTGAATAAGTTGTTGATTGTTAATATAAAAGTGAAAAAGCAGTATAATTTGTGCACACTGATTCACCCCCCCTCTCAGCGTAACTGGTGTGTCCAACAATCTCGACATCAATATTATTTGGATACATATCCAAAAATTAGGAGAGAATTGCAGTCTCTTAAATTCTCCTTGATCTTCTTCACTAATTCTTGTGGATAGTTGGAAATGACTTTGCCAAGATTTCTTATGCTTAGCTCAAAAGATTTCAGTCTGTCGATTTGGCGATTGCCACCAACCTAAATTTAATCACATACGATATTGAACCGCTTGTTATCTCTCTCAAAAGAACACTATGTAAGGAAATATTACCACATATCCAACATTGCTTTTATAATTAACTACAATCATAACCTAGCCTACAGAAAAGGGTTTATCTCGTGATAAATTGTTGCCTAATGAAAAAAGAAAGGGGATTTATGAGTGCAATTAATACCTATATCATGGGCCTATCATCTCCCCCAAACTTAAATATGTTACACATCCATGTGTAACTTATCACCTTGGTTAGAAGATCTTTCTACTATTCAATAACCTCTATGATATCACAAGAAACTATCATGGGTGCCCCTACTTCTTGGTAGTATCCCATGTTCTACTCCTCTATGGTCCAAATCATCTTTTATTCTTCTTCATCCATTTCTTATTTAACTGTTAGGGGAAGAAGAAATGGATCTTCAATATAATCCATTTCATTTTGTTTCTTCTGTAGGGATTCTCTGTACATTTGTCCCTTAATAGGGAAACATCCAGGGTATGGGGAGAGTGTCACTATCTTTTCTTTAAATCCACTGATATTTTTTTCCACCTATCCCTAATGCTGCCCTCTACGTCCTCAAGGATTATTTGGGGGGGTTTATCAAAATCATCAATGGATTCCTTCTGCTTTTCCTCGAGGATAGAGATTAGATCCTCATCAGGTGCTAGAGTATTGTTACTTTGGATTACTATTTTAGGATGATATGCTTCTTCCCTAACCTAGAATGCATTGTCCCATTCCTTTGACTGGTAAAGATGGAAATCATGAGCCCTTTATACTTCTTGATTCATATAAGAACATAGTGCTCTTAGTTGAGAATAATTAATGTATGGGTTAGGTGACCAGTCATATAAATGAGGCACTACCTAATTATGGAGGTAGAACTCACACAAGTGGTATTTTTCAAAGTTTGTGTTGTCTAGCGATGCATCAACAAAATATTTTGGATTAACTAATTCCAATGGAAAATTATTTTTTAACCTTTGTCTCTGAAATCTACACCACTTCTCCTTGAGATATATAGTATAGATCCTCGAAGGGGGCCTATAAACAACAATTTACTTGTTAATTTTGGTAGTTTGATCCAGGGTGGTATCCACTTTTAACATTTGTTGATCTTTTTATGGTAACCTTCCTTGAGATTTTCCTAGTTCTTCTAGTAATGCCTAGTTTTGTTTCTCAAAGAGATTTTGCTGATAAGCGTGCTTCATCTTTAAAATATAAATATTCTAATGGATCATTGGGGTTTTGTTGAAGTTTCAACCTTCCCACTCGGGCTTGTGGCCACAGGGGAATTCATTGTGAGCTTCAATTCTAATTCATTGTTAGATTCAATTCTACCAATTTCTTCTTTACTCTAGCCAGTTCTAACAAGGCATATGTTAAATGAGAATCCTCTTTAACTATCATTTCTTCTCTATTTGGCGTGTTTCCTTTGATTAGCATATATTTCACCATAGACCTGAAGGATCCTTCTTCTACCATATCACAATACTTTGGGTCCTCTCGGTCTAGGGGAAACTTCCTAGAATCTTCACTCTCTCCTTCTTTCTCTTCATATTATTTCTCTCTCTTCCTTGATCTTTGCTTCCTTAAGTCTCATGCTATGTCATCTAAACTCGTATGCTTTGGAGGATGACACCTGTTGTTTCTGAAAAATGAATTCTTTGGAATTCTTTAACCTTATTATGGTATCTGTGATGATCATCTAATTATCGTCTATCTCCAACTCAATCTTTATCTTCACCCCTAATTGAGTGTCCATCTTCCTTTAAATTCATGAATATTTCTTTTCTTTTTTCCCTACAATGAGATTCAAGGTTTGTCCTACAACGAGAGTCGAGGTCAAACCTATATTTCCTCTCATCCTCTGTACATCCTTAGTAGATATATGCATAAATTATTCCCAATAAAGTTTAGAGATCTTGGCTGATAATTCCTTGCAAGTAATTAGTTTGATCAGTCCATGATGTGCCAAGGAAATCTTATTTTACTTGCACCACCTTCTAACTCATCTCCCATATATATTATAGGAGGTAAAAGGGAATGTTGATATTGTTATTTGGTTTCATATGACCCCGATTTCTCAAGATTTCCATCATTCTAAAATGAAAGGTGGGTACATAACTAAGTCTCCTAATACAAGTGAAATATTTTAGAACGATAGTTGCTACTTCATCCCACGGTTTTGGTATAGCTTCCATTTTTACTCCATTTTTTTCTTCCTCGTATCTTCCTCCTTCCGTAAATAAATACTACTTTTATTTCATGGATCTCTCTCTGTCATCCTTACCCCAATACAACCCTTTTGGAATTCCTGTGTAATATGATATTCTTTCTTCATTTAAATGGATATGCATCCCTTTCACCCTCATCACATGTTCTTCTTCTTTTAAGTGCTTGAGGTTTCTAGAAAATTCTAGGGCCACATTCTGATCATAACCGTTTAAATCAATGAAAAAGGTCACCCATCCTATTGTGAGGAGGATTGATAGGACCTCTAGGTTATCATAGATATGGGAAGGATCCATAGGATTACTCTGCTCAAAACCTATTATCATTTTGCATACACGATTTAAATCAAATTGAATAGATGAATAGGTTGAAGGGATGAAGATAACTTACATTTTTTACAGAGTTAAGAACTGGTCTTCCTAAACCATTATTTGGATGATCGAAGTATGCCCCTGCTTTTTCTTCCTCTTTTTCTCTCTTCTATGATCTTTGTTTTGAATCAATGTAAGTCGATTATCTGAGGTCCTCTGGCTTAAACCATTCAATTGTCCTCGATTTTTCTTACCACTTCATCATTCTCTCACTTCTACGAGTAATTGAAATCAATATCGGGGGGATATGCTACCTCATGTTTTAATAAAAAAAATTCATGCATTTTATCCTCCAACCCATATTTATGTTTCCATTTTTTATGTGCA
Source organism: Pseudotsuga menziesii (assembly GCA_001517045.1). NCBI lineage: Eukaryota > Viridiplantae > Streptophyta > Pinopsida > Pinales > Pinaceae > Pseudotsuga > Pseudotsuga menziesii. Next base: position 143,328 of record LPNX011206785.1, on the reverse strand, counting down.
GTCATTATTTGTTATGGATAAATGGCCATCCCTTCAACTGTGCGTTGTCTCCGCCTTTATAAATATGAGTTTTCCTCATCTCGGTTATGGGAAAATGATGGTTTTTATAGGTAGGCTATATTCTACTGATTAAAAATAATGAGGTCAATAGTTACATTTTCGTGGAGAATGTTGTGTGATTGCACATGTTACTTTATGTAGTTGATGATGGTTGGTTTGTAGTATTTTTTTTTCTTTAGTTCAATTCGTTGTTGTCTATTTTTGAAGTTAGAGTTACTTGATTTGAATTTTGATTGGCTCGCTTGATTTTAGTTTTCTTGTCTTGATTGATTTTTATTTTGTTGGCTCAATTGATTTCAATTTTGCTAGCTCGCTTGATTTTGATTTTGATTATTCACTTGATTTGATTATTACAGTTATGTATTTGTAATATTGTTTATGGTTGGTTTTGTTTTTTTTTCCTTCTTATTTTGGGTGTTTTTCCATTTTTTTCATTTTTTTTCTTCTTGTTTTTTCTCTTTTTCCTTGTTTTTTTTTCTCTTTTCTTTTTTCTTTCTTTCTTCTTCTTCTTCTTTTTTTGATTTATTTTTTGGAAGAATAAATTCAGCTGAACTAAAATACATGATTATCCTCAATAAGCATAAGATGCTTCTTGTATAGGCTGTGTGTGAATTCTTCTTTAGAAAGTTGTTTCTTCTATATCTTCAGCCTACGTCCATTGACCAACATCAGAAACTGGATTACATCTATTGTTCTTATATTGATTGTTCCATTGTCATAGATGGTTTTTGTTTGGTATGGTCCTAGCCACCTAGTTGTTAACTTGACTTTGAACTTCTGGAATCTGGAGTCATATAATCATGCCCAATATCCTTCTTTGAATTTTTTTATCCTTATGTTCTTATCGTTCCATTGTTTCCTCTGTTGTTGTACCATTTCAATGTGTGAGAAAGCATGTTTTCAGTATTCATCTAGCCCATTTAATTGCATAATGCATTCTTTCTAATTTTTAGACATTTCCATATTTTTTTTAGCAGTTGTTCTCAATGTTTTGATTTCAAACTCAATGGGAAACATTACCTTTTTTCCATATATCAATTCATGGGGAGTAAAACTAGTGGTTGTATTCCAAGTTATATTGTATGTCCAAATTGCTTCATTCAATCTATCTTCCCAATATCTTTTATGTAACTGGATTGTCTTAGTTAAAATTTTCTCCAACTCCCTGTTTATGAATTCCACCTACCCATTTTCTTGTGGGTGATAGGAGGAATGCTGTCTATGCTTTATCATGTTTCTTCTCAATAGATTTTTGATTATATTGGATTTGAACTGTGTTCCTTGATCATAGATGAGTTCTTTGGGGACCCCAAATCTGGTGAAGAATTTTGCCACAATATTTTCATCAGCTTTAGCAAGATCTTTAACTTCTTCCCATTTGGTGAGGTAGTTTGTACATACCAGGATATATTTATTTTGGTTGAAAGGTGGCTTAATTGGTCCCACAAAGTAAAATCCCCATTTATCAAATGTCTCTAATGATACTTGAGGCTAAAGATGCATTTCATCTTTTTTTGTAGGCTTACCCATCCTATGGTAGTCATGACAATGTGACACATACTCTTGAACGTCCTTTTGGAGTTTAGTCCAATAGTATCTTGTTCAGAGTATCTTATAGGTTGTTCTTTTTTATGCATAGTGGCCTTCACATAGTTCATTGTGAGTAGCATGAAGTATATCATGTACTTCATCTTCCCTTAAAACATCTCCTTAACATTTGGTCCGGCCCTTTATTAAAAAAGAACCCTTGAATCCAATTGTAAGTTGCACTCTGCCTAAGTAGTCTACACCTCTGTTTATAATCATAGTGTTGTGGAAATTTACCAAAGACTAGGTAGTTGGAAATGTCAGCAAACCATGGGGTATATCACTGATATTGCAAATAGGTGTTCATCTAGGAAAGCATCTTATACTAAACCTTTTTCCTGAACATGGGTTAGTATTGATAGAAAATCTACCACTACATTGTGTTTTCCTAGTTTATCTAGAATTTTCAAATCAAATTCCTGTAAAAGAAGTAGCCATATTATAAATCTAGCACTAGTATGAGGTTTGTTCATTAGGTACCTTATTGTTGAGTGTTCGGTGTGCACAAAAATAGGATACCTTGTTATGTAGTGCCAAAATTTGTTGATGGAGTGGATAAAAGATAGGAATTCTTTTTCAATGACTATGGTGTTGAGCTCTGCTCCTACTAAGTTCTTGTTGATATAATAGATGTTGTAGGGCTTCTTCTCCTCCTCCTATCCTAAAATTGCACCAATATTTTTGTTGAAAGCATTAGAGTGATTCTAAAAGGGTAAATTCTAGTTCGAGTCTTGGAGGACAAGAGTGGTAGTAGTTTTCTCTTTCATCTACTCAAACATTGACATGCACTGCTTGGTCCATTTGAAATTTGTGTATTTGGTCAGTAGTGAAAACATGGGGGATGCTACTTTGTTGAAACCTTCTATGAATATTCTATAGTAGCTTTTTTGGCCTGGGAAGCTGCGCACATCCATTTGTTTGAATGGCGGGGGGTAATTTCTAATGATAGCTACCTTGGCTTGATCAACTTCAATTCCCCTTTCTAATATATAGTTCCCTAGAACTATGCTTCCTTCCATCGACATTTTACACTTTGTGTTTCCTAGATAGAGACTAATCTCTATGCATTTCTTCAAGACAACTTCCAAATTGTTTAATGCTTGTTGAAAGTCTTGTCCATATGGTGTGAAATCATCAATATATACTTCCATGAGATCATTGATGAAATATGCAAATATACTAAGGATAGCTTTCTGAAAGGTTCCAGAGGAATTACAGAGTCCAAATGGTAGTACTCTGTATGAAAATGTTCCCCACGGACAGGTAAATGTGGTTTATCTTGGTTATCTTAGTGGATTTGAATCTAGTTGTATTCATTGAAACCATCCAAAAATGAAAAGAATATGTTCCCATCAAGAGTGTCTCTTTTGTATACCTTATCAATGAATGGTAGGGGAAAATGGTCTCTTTTGGTTTCTTTATTAAGCTCTTTGCAATACACACATATTCTCCATTTTCTCCCTTTCTTGGGAACTATCACAAGTGGTGATACCCACTCATTGTCAGATATAGGATATATGAAGCATGCATCAAGAAAATTCTATAACTCTTGTTTGACTATGTCTTTCAATGCTAGGTTCATTATTATATGTGGTTGCACAATTCAGATAGCGTCGCCTTTGATGTAGATATGGTGTCTGCAAATGTCAATATGCATTCCCTTCATATCTAAGTAAGTCTAGGAAAAAGATGTACTATGGTCTATAAGTACTTTACTCAAGAGTTTTCATTAGTCTTCCTCATATTTATATTGATTTTCATAGTATTTCTAGGAAGGATTTCCACTAACAAGTTATACAACTTGACGATAACCTGTCATTGTTCTCATTTTTGGGGGGGTTAATTTAAGTAGTTGTTTTTTCCTTCGTTTCAAAAAGTGTGTATATCGGTATCACCATTTTTCATTTCGAGCCATTTTTTTTAGTATTTTCAAACTTCTTGGTCATAAAAAAAATTATAATGTTTTGTTACAGGCACATTTTTTCAAAATTTTCAAATATATATATATATATACATTTAGTACCTAGTTACAATACAAAAACATATACATTTTTGAATTTTTTTAACATTTAGAAGCTAATAAGAATGAAAAATTGATACATTTTGGAAGTTTGTCTTTTAAACATTTCTCTTAAATAAATTGTTTTTGGGGCAAGTTTGAAAAAGATAAATAAGTAAATAAAGACATTTCAAACCATCTTAAACCTATTTTCAACAATTTTATGTGTAAAAATGATATTATTTAGTATTATTTTCCATAAAGTGATGATTCACATAAGCTCAACAAAAATTATACCATATCGTTGTAAATAACATATGAAAAAACATAATAGTTATTCTCAAAATAAAATCTTAAAGTAAAAAGCATTACATAAATAACTTATCAAAAACTTGTCAAGTTTGGCATTTTCCTCAATGACGTGAAACTAATCAAGAATATCATGCAAACTAAAATATAAGTTTGGCATTTTCCTCAACGTCATGAAAATAATCAAGAATATCATGTAGACCAAAATATTCATCGAAATTGGCATTTTCTACAGCTTGGCTCTCTTCCTGGACCTCATTGTTTTCTACCATTGGGTCTTCTACTTTTGCGAAATTCCCAAAGTGATCATTTCCAAACATCCCTTTTAATGGTGGTTGAGGATATTTTGACATCTTTTCTACAAGTGACTCACAAAATTCTCCTTTCTTCAAACCAACTTCCTGCATTTCATCTGGAAGAACTTTCATAGCATTAATTTTGTGCTTGATATAATTATACTGTAGTGGATCATTATCTATGGATATGGAATGTATTCATTTTTGTACGGAGCATATTATTGTTGTACCTAATCACCCGAGGCATAAAAAATAAAGTTTTTTTTATCAGTAAGAATAGCTCATTCTATTACTATCTTGGAAAAGGAAAATAGTTACATATTCGATTTTGACTCCAAAAACATGGAGTCAGGCTCTAGTCATGAGACCAAAAAAGAGTAAGATGCAGTAGGGTCCAAACAAAGTACCTAGACATAGTATTAGTTTCCCATCCTTTATACATTGACAACTTATCAGACATACAAACGTTAAGGGGAGAATTGGTCCTACAGTGAACCATTGATAGAGTAGACTGAGGGAAAAACTAGTATATCTGGATGAGTCAGCTAGATATTCCTAGTGGACTCGCCCTCATCCTCATTAGCTCTGCTAGTGCCTTCTCCCTTGGAATATCAGTTGTATCCCTAAAGACGTTGGACGGGAGGCTCCAAGAGACGAATGATGTATGTCATGTGGACAAGGTTTCGATCAGCATCTTCCTTGAAGGTGTTGACAGTGAGTTTCACCAAATCACCAAAAATTTCTCTATCCCTCATAGCTCTGGAGAGTATAAACTTTAGTCACTAATTATTGTATATCGCCATATATAGCCCGAGTCGGAGCCTGAATTCCTCGAATATTTCATTTTCCATTGTTGCAATGGAGTCATGAATGTGGGTTGGGGTATCTTTGAGAAAAAGGGCCTCCCAATCAATGTTTCATGCTTCTTTCCCACGTGAATTCATGGCCAGATTGTTTGAGGAAGAAAACCTCTAGGTGTTGGAATGAAAATTAGTGTGATGCTAGATCCAAGCCTTCACATAAATGATGCCCAGATAAACCAAACTGACCTGAGTTTGCAGACATGGAGAGCCAAGGGACATGCCTTTGGGTTGCTGCAAGAGGACGCCATCTCTGTTCCTTGTGTTCTTCCTGTTATACCGCTTCCATGCATATGGAGAGACCTCTAGTACCTAGAACAGTTACATTGTGGCATTGAAAGGAGGTTGTGGTGGTCCTTCCAGGACAAGAGCCATGTGATTCCCACCATGGTGGAGCAAATCAACAAGATTTTTGCAGTTTAAGAATCAGCTTGCATGCACAAGACGTTTTTTGAAGCATCAAGAGGGATAAGGATGACGGTTTAATCCTGGGGGGATGTGGGGCAGGGGCTACCACTTTCCCTAGAATGTTCCCTGTCTCCCTAGTGCTTTCTATCATCTCTGCCTTGGACACCTGCATCCGAGACATAAAAAATAAAGTTAAATAACATAATGAAACCTAAATTTAAAAAATATATAGTATTGATATAGATTAATGGCACTAGTTTCATATGTAATATCAGAAATATTACCTGATCCTGAGAACAAATCTAAAACCCAATATCCTTCTTTTGAAAATGTATCTATGAGATAATTAATCAATTCTTGTGGCTTCTGGTCGATGTTTACAATCTCTCGTTTTAAATCTATTTCTTCATGTGTCAACTTTTTAACCACAACATTATAAGTCAATATTTGACTATATTTTCCTTCACTCCTTTCTTTAATTAAAAGAGATTCATAGGTCTCATATTTTGTCCAAGACGCAAGATGTATTCTTTTAGTATCACTCAAATGGATCACTGCTTGAGCTATGAATATTAGGCTTATGCCTATTAAAAAAAATTTTATCTTATAGAAAAATAAATTTCATTTGCAATTTCAAATTCTTAATAACACACTACAATTATCTTACCAATACAATTGCTTCCTTGAATTTTTTTATCCTTGAAGGCTTTTAGCATTGCTTCTCCCTGTACATTTGAATGGAAAACAAGAAATCTCCATAGAGGTGATGTTGTGATATCCATAAACCTTGAAACCACTTTATTGAATAATTGGTAAGTATAAGGCTCACAATCATAAGTAATGTTTTTGATATTGTAGCCATGAGGGATGTCCACAATTACTAGGGAGTACTCCTTCTTAGGAACAAGATTTGCAATGTTTGCACAATCACCAAAAATCACTTTATATTGCACAGTGTCCATCGCATTCCAAACATTATTATCAATGGTATCATCAAGTTCAATGTTTGCAAGGTGTTTCCTTATTTTCCATTCTATTTTGGCTATTTGGATATGAATTTTGAAAGACTCTGGTATTAAACTCTTCTTTGACATCTTTGAGAAAAAAATTATATGTATAAGTAAAAGAACATAAATGAATTGGCTTGCAAATAAATAAAATAGAATATATCATAAATCAACATACCTTCTTGTATGCAACAAAAAATTTCTCAAGTTCTCTATGGAGCTTGAGTCTGGATAGTTTCACATGACATCATCCCAACTCTTCTCCCCCAATATTATAACCATATCCTCTTGTATTTTCATGTAAACAGTATGACTACACGATGTAAAAAAAAATTATGTTAACAATAATATCTAATGATATAACATAATGCTTAATTAATAAAACATACTAAACTCAAAAAATAAACTTCAAAACATAAACCAATCCACAAACTTACTTTTCAAATTCATTGCACATTTCCTCCATGGATAATTCATCTGAATTTACACGTGACAAAATTGTAGATATAATTGTTTCATCCTTCACACCTTTTTACGATATCCAAGATGTTATAGTCATATCTTCTGACAAATTCTTGACGCCAGGGCCTCCTTAACCGCTACTCCACGTAGTTGCTTTAGTTTTCTTTAACTTTTGATTTTTTATGCCAATATTATCCCACATGTTAAATATCGCTTGAATCAAATCCCATATTGGCCCCATTCAAAATCCAATTTAAAATAGTTATCTACGGCTTTGAATGCATCACTTCCTTTCAAACATTTATGTTTCACACCGTCCTCTTCAATCGGGAAACCTATTTCCATACAACGTTGTTTATGAAAATCTGCATCAACTTTTAATCTATCCCCACAACATATTTGTTCAAATTCATTGTGGATAATTCTGATCCTTTGAATGAATGTCATGGGCATCCTATAGTCACTATCTGTGTTATGATCTCGTGCCAAGAGTTTTTATTTCACGTTTGTTAAACCAAGATAAATTATGCATTTGGTTGTTTGAAAAATAGGGTTTTTGGGAAACTCTTCCATCGATTCTCTTCTGGCCTCTGCAGAATGATTCCCCCCCAAAACATAGAAGTTGTAATCAAAACACCTTGATTCATCAAATGCATCTATAACAGGAACATCTTTCGGGTCAACAAGAACTAGGAAGTCAACCACATGTGCATAAGGATCGAGCCTCATCAATACTTTCAAGTTATGAACATGCAAGTGATGCGGTTTTCTAATTTGATACTTCTCGTGAACTTCCATCTGTCTATAAAGTTTGTTAAAATTTAAATCAAATGTATTCCCATTGCGAACCAACTTATCCCTCAACAATCTATCCTGAATGGAATTTTGTGTTGTCTTAACAACACCATCATCTAGATCACCGCCTGGAGTGATGATTTCCAAACTATCCCTATAATTTTCACTTTGATTTTTAGTGATAACATTGGATTCAACATCTTGTCTCCTCCTTTTATGTCTTGAAGTTGGTGTATCTAATGAACAACTTGTTGATCAGGAATGAAAGTACCCTCATCCATATTTAGAAGAGTGTTTCTTACTCTTACCAACAGAAGTAACATCCCCATCAGCAACAATTTGTTGATGACGTTCAGTTGGGTTATATATTTTTTAAATGTAGGATTCCTAGGTACTTCAGTTGATTTTTAGATGTCCTTTCCCTAATGTGTTTGTACTTCTTCAGTTTGAACATTTTGCACTCGTTTCTTCCTTGGTGTTTCTCCCTTCTGAAGAGCAACATTAATGACATTGATAGGGTTTTCTTTAGTGGAATAAATTCCATTCAAAATATGGGAAAGTGACATGGAAAAATAATACAAAATAAAAACCTTATTGTATTAAAACTATTACATTGTCATATTGTCCAAATTATAACAAATTCAAAAACATACAAAAATATAGAAACTTACACTCTTGTGCTCAATATCGTGCGCCACTCCCGCACATAATTCAATGAAAAGTTTGTCGATTTTATAGTTTGAAAACTTCAAACAATATCGGATTTTGACATAGGTCTTATCCTGTTTCAGTAGTGCATAAACAAATTCTTTATCTGGAACCAAAAAAATATCTCACAATAATCCTAATGAGTGATAATCGTTTTTCACATATGCAAATGTCACACAATATAAATGAATACTATATGGGTTCCCTTAATATTTCTCTTTCAAAAACCAAGAATAGTCTGTTTTCTCTTCCTCTAGCACATGTTTCCATTCCCTTGCATTCTTGGATTTTAAATCCTCGATGGGCACAACTTCTTCATGGGAAAAATTCTGTGATGGCTCAATTGTTTTTTCAATGACTTCATTGTTGATCTTTCTCTAGAAATATTTACATATAGCTTTCTTAATGTCATTCTCCCTATAAAAGAAAATGAAAATTTTTAGTTTATCTACAAAAAAAAAGTAACATAACTAAATAAACAAAAAAACAAAAATCTAAACATAAGATTAAAAAAAAAACATCATACATAAATCAAACTATTTTTTTAAATTGTTTTGAACTCAAAGATGTCCCATGCATTGGGTGCGTGCTTTGGGTGCCTAGGGGAGCCTCTTCCTTTCTTCCCTAAGGGGCATGCAACATGCCCCTTTGGGCAGTGGGGAGGGGTGCAAATCCTCACCGCTGGCCTTAGTGGCGTGTTGCATGCCCCTAAGGGCAACGGGGAGGAGCTACGCTCCACCTCCTGGGGTCCAAAGTGCGCACCCAACGGGAAAGGAGTGCACCTCCACCCCTCTACCCATAAGGGTGTGATGCACGCCCCTATGGGAAGCAAGCAGGAGCTGCCAAAGGGTGCCCAAAGAGCGTGCCCATTGGGGAACGTTTTGGGCACCCAGGGTAGCAGTTGTGCTGCTTCCCTGGGCACCCTTTTGGCACTTCCTGGGGGAGGAGTGCAGACCCATATGGGCATGCTGCATGCCCCTATGGGCATTGGGGAGAGTTGCGATCTTACCTCTGGTGCCCAAAGTGCCTGCCCAAGGCCAATCCCCAAAGACAAAAATATTTAAAAAAAATACATTAAATTTTACCCTTGTGCATCTAAAGGGCACGCCAAGCCGAAAAGAGAAAAAATAAAAATAAAAACATTAAATTTAACCCTTGTGCATCCAAAGGGCACACCAATCCAAAAGAAAAAAGGAAAAAGAAAAAAAATACATTGCACAAAAATGTAAATTAAACTAACCTTGAAAATCTCCTCAGTGGTGTTTAAAACCCTTGTAGTTTGCTACAATGTTTGTAATTGTTGTTTGCAAGAGGTGAATGTAGAAAAAAATCACATTTATATTGCATAGATTAAGTTTAATTTAACCGCTACATGAATGTGGGATTAAAAAAAAAGAACGATAAAAGCACAAAAAAATTACCAAGATAAAAAAAAATAGACAAATTTATTATAAGAAAACTAACCTTCAAAACACTATTAAATTGCTCCAAGTTCAAATGCGAATAGTAAGAAAATGTGAATAGAAATTAACTAATGCATTATTAATAAATTTAAATAGGATGGCAGTAGATGAATTTTACTTGTGTTATGAGTGTGGGATAAAAAAATTAATGTAGTTAGCCAATATATTATTCAAAAATTTATAGAGCATAGTTTACATGTAATTTAATTAATATTGTTAAAAAGTTTTTATCTAAAATATTATATTAACTTCATTAATTGTATTAATGCATTAGAAATCTGCAATTTGTTTTTTTAGCAAAAGTTTGGAGGGAAAATTTTGGAGTGAATGTTTTGGAGGGAAAAAATAGTTCTTTTAACTATATGATTGTTGGAGGTTGACAGTTGCACCATTCTACTTCTTGTGTGAGGAGAGTGAGTGTTGCACCATTCTAGTTTTTAGTGAAAAGTCATGGACTCATATGAAATTATCTCAATTTCTGAAAATGGTGGAAACTTTCCTTCGAGTGAGGATTTGAGAGGCGGTGGTGATTATTTTCCTCCTAGTGAGGATTTTAAAAGCAATAATGATGATGATGAATACCATCTTCCAAGTGGATATTTTAAAAGCATTGAGAAAGATGATGACAAATTTCTTCCAAGCAAGGATTTTTAAGGCACCAACGATGATTTTCCTCCATGCAAGGATTTTCAAGGCACCGATGATGATTTTCCTCGTAGCCAAGATTTCCCTCCAAGCGAGGATTTTCAAGCCGACACCAAAGTTGAATTTCCTCCAAGTGATGATTTTGATGGGACTGACGATGATTTTGGTGAGGATGAAGGCAGCAATAATGGTGTATATGATTTTCCTCCAAGCAAGGATTTTATTGGCACTACTGACGATTTTTCTCCAAGTGAGAATTTCAATGGGGCTAATAATGTTTCTCGTCGAAGAAAGGATTTTGATGGCACCGATGATGAATTTCATCCAAGTGAAGATTTTAATGGGACAGATGATGATTTTGGTGAGGATGATTTTAATGGGACAAAAGATGATTTTTGTGAGGATGAAGGAAACAATAATGGACCTGAAGATGATTTTCCTCCAAGTGATAATTTTGATGGCACCGATGATGATTTTCCTCCAAGTGAGGATTTTGATGGCACCAATGATGATTTTACTCCTAGCGAGGATTTTGATGTGACAGATGATATTTTTGGTGGGGATGAAGGCAGCAATAATGGCGAAGATGATTTTCCTCCAAGCGAGGACTTTGAGGGAACCGATGATGATTTTACTCCAAACAAGGATTTTAATGGGACAGATGATGATTTTGGTGAGGATGAAGGAAATAATAATGGTGAATATAATTTTTCCCCAAACAATGATTTTGATTCCATCGGTGATGATTTTCCTCCAAGTGAGGATTTTAAAGAGACGGATGATGACTTTGGTGAGGATGAACCTTCCGGTGGTGAAGATACCAATATTGTTGATGATGTTGATTTAACCTCAAGTTATAAACATGATACTAATGGGGATAATAAATCTCCCACTAAATTTGGTGATGATAATCTCAATGAGAGCGATAATATTCCTCATAGTGATGAGGACACTCATTCAAATGAGGATGATGCAATGGTACATGAAACACAAAGGAAAATTGCACCAATGGGTAAGATTAAATGTAGTACTAGACCATATTGTATCAATCCAAAGCATTCTAGTTTTTTTTTGTAAGTCTACAAATTGTATTAAACTACGGAAACAAAAATTACATCAAAATTTACATCACTGGCAGGTCTTTGGGGTGGTATGAAACAATGGAGCCACCACCCCAACCAGTCAAAAATATGAATCTGTCTTAAATTTATATGGCAAAAAATACCATCAACATATGGGGGCCAAACTATAAACACAAAATATACAGTGGTACTGTTCATAGACTCATAAAACAGGAGCTTGGAAAGCTAATTAAAATAGGAAAAACTTAAAATAGCAGGTGGAACTAGTGGTAGACTAAACCGGCTTGTGGGTATTCATCAACAACAAACTAGGGGGGGAATTCCTCCAGGATGGGGTAGCCCCCATGGAAATATTTGTCTGAAGTTGCGTCAGGCAGCTTGGTAGGAAGTCCAAATACGATTTTCAAACATGTACCTCATTTTTGCAGACACACTTGTAGATCAGCAACATGATTGTGGTTGGAACTGGAAAAGGATCGTTCATTATTGTAGACACCATAGGAACTGATATCCTATCCATTGACAGTCCCTCTATAGTGCTATCGCTTTCCCCTTCATCATTTCTCACTATAAAAATCCCAATGGCCAAGCGTTTCCAAGCGAAGGTCGCGTCCAGGCTGTTGAGTTGGGCATCAAGTTCAATCAACTTCCTCTTGGAGGAGAGCATAGAGCTACAAGTATAGTTCTAATTACTTATTATTTCCAACATTAAGGTACCCATCATGTTTTTGATATGCCAGTAGTGATTTATTTGGCCACCTCCTCTGCCCCTAGCCAAGTGCTCGATAACCAAGTGGGATTCCCATTTGTCGATCATGACTCTCACTGGCATGGAGACACCGATCTCGTGACCTTCTTCCATCATCATTCCCATAGAGTGCTAAGAATGAATGTGTACATCGCTATCCCGATGATGGTTTTTACGTTGTCGAGGTTTGTGTGTTGTCAAGACATGGTGAGCTGAGTAAAATGTTGCAATTTCTCGTCTAAAGCCCATGTGAACAGAGAAGGAGGAGACTGAGTACCGGCCCTACTAACCGGAGCACATGGCTATGAGTGTAAGTTGTTGTAGGTGCAGGTTGGGAACCAGAAATCTCGGTTGTGAAGAAACCTGAGTAGGAAGATTAGAAGGATGCTAAGAGAATTCCATGTTAACAAAAACCAGTAGAGGTAGAATGAGCCAAAGGGCCTCCTTTTTTTGTTCCTTAATCCTATCATCCACACGCACTAGTTCAGAGGACATATGAGGAAATTTTAGGCATGGATGGCTCTTCCATCACCAGATGGGTCTACTTCTTCATCACAAGAAGAAACCATTAACAGTCGAATCACTTTGCCTTCGCTAGATGGGACGCTATCCTCTGCACATTGAATAATCCATAACTGTTGCATGGGGGGATTAGAAGGCCCGGCATGTAGGGTTCCATGTTGTCGTCCCTCGGCCCAAGGCACCCTACATTATCGGCTGGACCAGTGGGCACCTGCATCCGGGTCAAAACATTCTAGTTATAAAATGTCTAGAAATAATTCGCTCACGAGTCCAATTTCTATTATTGATTTGATTTCAAATGAGTGTTTCCAAAAACATTGTTTGAAACAGATGCACTACAATTGTGCCTTGGAGAAAAGGCAAGCATGTCTATCAATGAACAAAAATATGCAAAATTCATATTTAGTGGGGTGCATGATTTCCATAAATGCAAGTTATGATTATCGCATTGGAAGTATTTTTCTTTGCAGAAGGGCATTCAAAATAACTCACTCAATTGGTAATCTTTAACTATTAAGAATCCAGACAAGGCTAGAAAAGGATCCCACTTTTATTCTAAAGAATACCATACACGATCTTGTGGGACAATAACAAACATTGCAATATCATGGATGTGTGACTTCTTTTCCAAGCATGGAGAGAGTATGCCAGATATAGAAACCATACACATTCCAGATAATTTCTCAAGGAAAGAAATATATAACTTTTACAAGGAATTGATTTAAGAGGCCGAAGGAAATAATAATTTCATTAGATATGCATATTTTACAAGTCTATGGAAAATAGAGTTCAACAATGTCTGTATTCCTAAGAGGTCAAGGATGGGGGTTTGTAGTATGTGCTTCTCTTAAACAAAGAAGGGATAGAAAGAGGTGCATCTCTAAAAACTTTATTTTCTTGAATACATATCAATTATAAAATCTCATTAATGTTTTATTTTTATTTTATTTGTAGATTTTGTTATCAAAGAACTTCAAGCACATTGCAATCAACAATCAGTTGAATGACAAAAGTTATACAAGCATCACAAGAAGTGTTATGATGATCCACATCAGTATTTGGGTTTGATAATTAATAGCATGGATAAAAAAAAATAGTTTTGCCACATTTTGTTCGTGTACCAAAGAATTTAAAGGAGGAAAATTTTATTTAGTTTCACTTGGTTGGTTGTATGGTTTTTAATGGTCAAATGTCTCCAAGGGTTTACTTTACAACTCCAAATATTCATAATGATGCAAATTTGACCATCACCATAATTCACCATGTGATTATTAATTGGTTCGGTAATCTTCATCGAATTCTATATCTACAATTGGACAACGCTAGCTCGGAAAACAAAAATCAGATCGTGTTTGGCTATCTAAACATGCTTGTTGAATTGGGAAATTTTCAGGAAGTTAAAGTTGGTTTCCTTCTTGTTGGACATACACATGACCATATTGATCAAATGTTTATCTGTTTTTCAGTGACATTGGGGAGGAATAATGTTGGGATTCTCCCATCATTAACTAAATTTTTTAGAAAGGCAAACAATACAGAGCCTGATGTACTAACGTTGGAGGAGACTATTGACATGTGAAGAGTTATTATGGGATCACATAATGAAGAAAGGTGTATTGAAAAACTTATTGACATTAACTTCCAACATCAATTTTGTATAAAAATTATTAATGGGAAAACACTACGATGGGGTAATAACTATTCAACAAGTGTATAATGGGGGCCTACATCAGGTTTAACATTTCTGAAATCCATCCCAATTCGTCAAATTTACGCTTCAAAATTATTGTTATTGCAATCAGCTATCGAGATTCAAAATGCACACCGGCACAATAGAGATGTTGATTCTTCTCAATGCTTGGAACAAATCAAAAAGTGTATCAAAGATACATATGACTATTTTGATGTTGTTGATACCGTTTGGTGGGAGTCTTTTTTCATGGAGCAAAATGACATAATTTCAAACTTTACAAATGGAGATTTTTTTTGAAGACTCCATTTCATTGGCTACAAAGTATGTCAAATGAAAACAAGGAAATAAATGTTGAACTAGAAGGTGTTGATCCTTCTCAAGCAAAGGAAATCGAAATGTATATTGGGTCTATAAGATCATATGCATGACGTGAGGCAATGGAAGACCTTTACAGAGGCTCAATAGAAGATATGAAGGAAGGTTGTATGATTGCAGTGTTGGCTAGAGAAGATGCACGCGGTTATCCATTATGGATTTCAAAATTTATGAAGGTAAATAAAGAAAATGAAGAAGTTATATATCCATTAAATTAAATTGGTATGCAATAGACACACACCCATTTGATGGTGTGTACAAGCTAGATATGGTGGTTGAGAAAAAGGTTTCCGAAAAGAGAAAAAGAAAGGGCCAAAATGTAAATCATCATCTCATTGACATTTTGAACTTAGAATATGTTGACATATGTTGAGGGGGCCACTTGACCTCCTAAATGTCATCATGTATTTATATAGTTTAAATGATAAATGTAACCTTAACAAATGAGTAGTTGGAGCGGGTATAACCACTCCAACCTCTCTCATGATGTATAAATAATTATCAAAGATAAATACAAATTCGGATTGGACGTCCCTTCCCAAATATTTTTCTTTAATGGTTGTGTATGAGCATTTATTGTATGCTTGAATGTGATGTGAAAACCTAGATTTCAACATCTGGTGTCATTGCCTCCTTCACTCGGTTGGGTGACAGCAGTAGCGAGTGGGTTGGCTCAAACCTAAAGAAAATTGTAAGATGTGATGAATACCTGCAAGGAGAAGCTTAAATATTGTTATCGTAAAAGGAGTGATATGCTCTTGGGTTGATACACTACCTACGGAGCTCAAACATATAGTCGATTATTGATACTGCGTGAAATATTGAGGAAGGTCAACTATTGATGCTGCATAAATATTGAGGAAGGCTGGTGTTTCCATGCATTATGCTATTGGATTCTGCAAATAAAAATCACCTATCTTCGGCTATCATCCACGCGAGGGACCATACTTTCTAATTAATACCTTTCTATTTAGCAACTTTGTTGCAAATCGACTGCTTAACTAGAGCCATTGGAGGACACTCGAGCCAACAGTGGTAGATGAATTGGACAGTCAAGCATGGGATTCTGAATTGGTAGATGAAGTGCCCAGTGCATTGACCAATATTTCCCTAAAGAAGGCCATTGTTCTATGCACTTATAAACCCACATCTCTATTGGAAAATGGTCTATATTGGAAGTTGTCGCGAAACCCACCGAGAGGTCCTCTGTGGCCACCCATGGAAGAAAAGAACAAGAAGCCTACATTGGTTCTTGGCATGGATGGAACTCTTGTGGATTACAACTTTCTTGTGCCCATTGACAACGACAACGAAAAATACCACAACAAAGATAGCTTCAAGAGGTCCCGACATCGATAAATTCTTGGAGGAGATGTCGAAGATATTCGAGTTTGTCGTCTTCACTGTGAGTATTTCGATGAGAGCGAACATGGTTATGGAAGGTCTCTTCGATCCTGATCACTTCTCCCTGTTCTCGTAGGGGTTGAGAACTAGAGGGAATTTCCTACTCTGCTCTAATTCGATGATTTTTCTAAAAGATATGTCTCTCCTGGGAAGGGAACCGAGTAAAGTCATGCTCATCGATGACAACCCCTTGTCCTATGAGCTCTATCCTTTCAACACCATCCCCATTAAATGCTTCCATGCATGGGATACCTTAGACGCTTCCTTAAAGGTGAACACAAAATAAAATCTCAGAGAGGTCCTTTCCACCTACGGAGATGTTTAAGCTTGTTTGTTTCCCAACTCTTGGCCCATCGACCTTCCAACTATTTTCAATTTTGTTGACTCAAAATTCTTTTACCAAAGCAGTCTACCAATCCAGCTTGTCAAATAATCACTTCTGTCGATCCGCAAAAGATCATAACCAACCATCAACTGAGTGACATTGATCTTGTCTTCAAAGTTGTCTATCAATTGTCGACTATCTGCATACCAGACCTAGTCCATTGAAATCTCCATCTCCATTATATCTATCGAGGGCCGACCAAAAGCTCAATTCTTGAATCGTCGACTACCTGCACACCTTGTAATGTTATATTCTTATAATTCAGTTGATATTTAATTTCCGACGAGGTCAACCATTCTTCTTTTTGATATATTCTTATAGGCATCAAATACTTTATGTTTATGTAAGAGTCATGTTAAGAAATTAAAGTATAGTCGAAAAACATGTCATGTTGAGTCTTTTACAAACATGTCGGTTGAGTAAACTGAAAAACTTGTCAGTTGAGTAAATTGAAAATCATGTCGGTTAAGTATTTTACAAACATGGTTCATGATAGAGGTAAGGTTGGTCCATGTCTTCATTTTGGTCGGTTATTACATATTGTCAAAAATATTAAATTGATTTGATAGGGTTGTAAGCTTGGTCGATGATCTCTACCAAAATTTTATTGAGTCAATTTTGTCACCATCCCAGTGAGTAGGTTGTAAATTTTTGAAGTAAAGAGGGGGTTAAACGCGAGTCTCTTTTGAGGCAGGTGATCCACTCCATTTTATGTAAATCAAGTTGGTCTTTAGCCAGTCGAGTCGAGTCCAAAGAATGTTGCAAGAATTTCAAAACATGACAATTACGTTCAAGTATATATCATACACCTACATAGAAAAGCGCTCCATGAGACATGATGACAATGTGCTTAAACCCCTTGGTATTAAAATGTTGAAAATGTTCCTAGGTAGTGACCTCAAAAAGCCAAAAGACAAAGAAATGGCATAGAAAGTCGAAGATCCAAAAGGCCCTTCATGCCTGAACCAATGGAGATGCCGATCAAATGATCCAGGGTGAGGCTTTAAACCAAAATACCTCATTGCGGAAGAGGATAGTAAACCACCGTTGTGAGAGGGTGAGACTTTGATGGACTACTGCCAGATTGAAGATGGAGGCTGAAGAGTAACCAGTCACAGTAGAGCCTTATACATGTGTGTTTTCCTATCAAGATGGCGGCTGTTGCAGATGAGTTACCTATGTAGATCAGAATGTATGGTCGACGCATAGTGAAGACTACTTTTGTAGGAGTAGAGACTTGAGATTTTGATGCATATTTCTTTGTTCTCTTCGGGACGAAGAAATGTTTTGTTTGTGGGGGAGATGTTGAGGGGGGAACTTGACCTCCTAAATGTCATCATGTAATTATATAGTTTAAATGATAAATGTAACCTTAACAAATGAGTAGTTGGAGCAGGTATATCCTCTCCAACCTCTCTCATGATGTATAAATAATGATCAAAGATGAATACAAAGTCGGATTGGACGTTCCTTACCAAATATTTGTCTTTGATGGTTGTGTATGAGCGTTTACTGTATGCTTGAATGTGATGTGAAAGCCTATATTTCAACAACATACTAGTTTATGGATTCCAATTGACAAAGAAAGGAACTCTTTGCTCCAAGACTACAAAGGTTATCAGAACATTGTTGGCACAAGAAATAGTTGCATCATGGGAGTCTGCTAAACCAAGGCATAGATCAAGAAAGAATATGTCATATGAAATGGTGTGAATATATGAATACTCAGACGGTGCACTTATGGATCGTAGAGAAGAATGTGAGGCATCTGCATCTTCATGTGATCATTCATCTAAAGAAAATGTAGTTTATGATGGTTGGTCAGAATCAATGTGTTGATTTCACTATTTGCACATGAATCATTTTATCTTTTTTATTAAGATGACATTTTCTGTGTGGAAACTCTAAAGGATTATTTCAATTTTAATATGAATAGCTTCTACGTCGTATGGTTTAATATATTATTTTATATTGAGTATTATCAGAAATCCCTTTATTTTATGTGGAAAGAGTGGTATAATATTTTTTGTTTAATATAGTGCAAGTTTTATATAGTGTTACTGAGAGGTTCAATAAATACAATTTTAAATTATGACAAAATGATATAATTATGCCATTTTTTTAAATAGTCTACTACCAGTAGCATCAATTTTAAATTTGGGGCTTGATTTTAAGGTTATTGTAAATAACATTATGAATTGTTTTCGTCTATCTCCACATTTTTAGCCCAAAAAAAGTGGTGCTAATGGTGGCACCTATTTTTTATTTGGAGGTGTTTTTTTTCACAAAAATAGGAGTTTTTATGGCTAGAGTTCTCGTTTTGAGTATAAAGTTCTTTTCAATTGTATAACATATTCATTATTTCTACTATTGTGGGTTCTTGTTCCACNAAAAATAGGAGTTTTTATGGCTAGAGTTCTCGTTTTGAGTATAAAGTTCTTTTCAATTGTATAACATATTCATTATTTCTACTATTGTGGGTTCTTGTTCCCCCTGCCGCCACATTGTGTCAGGATCTTGAGGTGGAGCTCCTATCATCTCTTTTTATTCAGTTGTTGCAAAATATTCTTCAAGTACATCATTGTCAGGATAAACATTCTGAATGAAATTAGATAAATAAGTGTCTTCATCCTTAGCTTGAAGTGTTAAAGCAGTTTTTATGCTAAGGACTAGTTGCACTACTTGATCAAAGGTATAATCATAATCATCTAACCAAATGGTATTTTTTGTATCCATGGAAAGTTTGGCTAGAGGATAGACTCAGTGATATTCTTTTTGAATTGTCTGTTGGTTATGGTCATGTATCCAAATCAACAACCTATATAGGCATCTGTTGTTGCTATCCATTGTCTTCCTACGATGAGAGGGTATTCGCTAAGTTTACTTTCGACTTCTATCACCACAAAGTCTGCAGAATACTCCCAATATTCAATGCAAATGATTATTTCTTCTAGTATACCTTTTGGTTTAATAATGGAGGTATCTTCCAACTACAATACAATAGTTATTGTCCTTATGAAGGATTGCAAATTTAGGGCCAACATTGTTTCTTTCGTCATTACATTGATTGCGACCCCTAAATCAATAGGGATGTTTGGAATAAGAATCTTGTTAATGCTTGTATTTACTATAGGGAATCTTGTGTCTAGGTACTTAGGATTAACAAATCTTCCCAACATGAGATCTGCAAGTTTCCCAACAATGTTAATGGTGGGAGGATCCCTTTCTTTCTCCCATGTCTTTAATATGCAAGTTTCTCTTATGAATTTGTTGCATATGGGGACATATTTGATGCCTTGCAGAAGGGGTATTTGTATATTCAGATGTTTTAGTTCATTAAGAATAGATTTTTTTGCTTCTACTTTAACTTTCTCTTTTAGCTTGTCAGGAAATGGGCGGTTTGGAACATTAGGTTTTGGCAAATTTTCTTCATTTTGTTCTTCTTCAAGAAAATACACAATTATGGGTTGTTTGTATTGAGGACATTCTTGTTCAAATTCAACAAGTAGTTGTGGGTCTGGTATTACTTTCCCTGATCTTTGAGTTTACTTCATTTAAGTTGAGTGTTTCTATGACGTAAGTTGGGAACTGCATTACTTCGTTATTGTAAACTTGTTAGTTTGGGAGATTGTTATTTGGGTCTCGAATGGGATAAGTTGGCATTGGACGTGGGATTAATGGATACTGGTTTTGTGGTTGAGGCATTATGATATCCTATTATGGTTGAGGTCTCCAATTTGAAGAAGATGCATACTTATTTCCAAATTTTAGTTGTGGTTGCTGGAAATGTGGAGGGTACTTTTGGTATGGCTAAGAAAAATATGGTTGATTATATGGGTTTTGGTTTTAGTGCCATTTATTTGGGACTCCTTGCATAGGTCACGAGGGTTGTGTTGTTGGATTCCAATCAGGTGCTTGGTAAGGATTCCCCTTGTTGAATTAGTCTTGATTATTAGCTTGAAATGGCCTAGAAAAATTGTTTGGATGTTGGTTGACAAAACAGAGTTGTTCTACAAGGTTTTATGATCATGGATCTTGCATAGCTACTTTACATGAAGGAAGCAGAGGAAATTTGTCTGTTGCATGATTTTCTATGCACAACCCACATACTTCAATCATATTTAATGGGAATTGACATCTTTCATGTTTCTTCCTACATTTTAGACAAAAACCAGCTAGCGCCTTATTAACTTCATTGTGTTTCCTCTTGAGTTGCAATTCATCTAATCACAGTTTGAGTGATTGTAGGATGTAAATTTTCATATAATATAGGAGGTTTCCTAAATCATATTTTCTTAGAGTTAGTAATCGAAAGTATTATCCACTTGTTAGCGAGTCTATGCCTCTCACCTAAGCTTTCCCTTGTCTGGACCTTGAGTAGTTTTTGAATATTTGTAATATTTGTTCAAAGAATTTTTGGAATATATCTCCATCACCCAATATATTTAGGATTTATATCACCCAATATATTTAGGATTTATAGGTATTTATCCTTGACTCCTCTAAGGATTACTAATTTCAATGACTCTTCATCTAGTGTGAATTTGATGAATCTTTTATAGCTGAGTTGGAATTATTGTGCATAATATTCCAAGGAATCCTTCTCTCCCTATTGCATCCTTAAAATCTCGCCTCTTGTGTATTTGACCTTGCAATAATCCTTGTATTTTTCCAAGAAGATCTATTTCATTTGGTCCCAGGTAAATATGTCATTCCCTTCTAATCTCATGAACCATATGAGTGCCATATCAGTTGAAGGAAAAAACCTCAGCTTTTGGGCATGTATCTTATAACCAAAATATCTACAAATTACCTCAAAATTGAACAAGGAGGTATCAGGATCTTTGAAGGTCAAGCCATGGAAGTTCAAGAGGTTGGCAGGATTGATTTTTTTCATTTGAGCATCCCCTTGGGGTGCGCTAATGGGAAAGGTGAATAGTTCCCCGTGTTCTTCTTCTTCATCAACCATAGTGGTATTGGAACTAGATTTGGAAAAAAAATTATCATGGTTTGGGTTATAGTTGGAATTAGCTTCATCAGAGATGAGGAAATTTCCAAAGTTGAATCTCTCTGATCTTGTCTCACTCATAGGGTGGTTAGGAAGAAAACACCTAAATGTGTCTCTCCTTCATCAAGGCATTCATGGTAAACAAGATCTAGGTTTTTAATCTCTCATTGACACACACACACACATGAATTTGTATAAGTTTTTATTTTTCTTCTCTTAGAGTTTTAGCACCTCCTCGGTAACAATGCCAAAAAGTGGTGGATTTTGATATGCTAACCTTCTTACGGGCTCATAGTTTAGGAATCTTATTGTAATTATCGACCAAGGATTGTACAAACTTAAGAGGCACTAGGAATTGTATGTGCAACTACTGATAGAAATATATTTACAAGTTTATTCTAGGAAATTTTAAATGACATCTAAGTAAGGAAAATCCATTATGTGAACTGTTCTAGAAAAGCATATAAATTCTGATCTACAAAGGCATGATAATTTGTCTAAAGAAATCATCTACCTAATTTAATGGATGATTGGATTTATAAGAATGGAAATAAAATTATGAAATGATTAATTAATAAAACATGAATTCCTATTCTAAGAAATATTTTAAAGATTTGATCTAAGACAGCCGAGATTACTCTATGAAAGCAAGAATATTTTTAATTTAAGAAATTTCAAAGGAATTAATATAAACAAAAATGGAATGCATTATTTTATGAAATATAAATCTGACTAAATTGTGCTTACATAATAAACCTACAAGACTACAAATATTGTATATTTAAAATACAGACACCAGTATGCAAATCTATAGAAGAAAAAATGATATTTCCATAAATTTATTCTAAGCAGTAACTTCCTATGCACTCTAATCCATTGATCCAACTCATTGAGTAAATCAACGTAACAATAATGTTTAAACCAATTGAAAATATCTACCTAATCAAAACAGAGCAATGCTTAAAACTAAAAATGAAAAGGAAAATAGAACTCATGCTCAACATGATGAGGGGGGGCACCTCAAAGCACACTCCTTGAGTTGAACTAAACTATAAACGAAAAAATGTTGTAAACCATGGTTCTTCCATTATTTTCTTTAAGAATTCATCGTCCAAAGTACAAAATTGACTGCTGCAATGTATAAAAAAGTTCGTTGTCAAATGTATGTAACTATGTTTAACCATCTTGCATGAGGCACAAGTCTCTATTCATTACAAAATTCAAAAATATCATCAAAAAAATGTATGTTTGTAATTTCAAGATCAATCTTCTTTGGATATCCCATCTCTAAAAATTAGGAGAGACTTGCACCCTCTTAATTGTTCTCAAGATTCTCCATTCATTCTCATGGACAACTGGAACTGAATTTTCCAAGATTGCTTATGCTTAGCTCAAAAGAAGATGTGATCTGTTGATTTGGAAATTGCCACCAACCTACATTTAATCACATGTGATATTGAACCACTTGTTAGCTCTCTCAAAAGCATGCAAATCAAGGAAATATTACCACATAACCAACATTGCTTTTAGAATCAGCTATAATCATAACCTAGCCTACAGAGAAGAGTTTATATTATGATAAATTGGTGCTTCATGACAGAAGAAAGGGGATTTATGAGTGAAATTAATACCTATATCATGGGCCTATTAGTGTTATTGTTGAAATCTATAACATGAAACAAGAAAGAGGGCCAATGGAGGGAATAATAATTGGAACCAAATCCATGTTAGCCGACATTTTCAATAAGCACCAAGGAATAGGAGGAGATACGATTTAATAAAACAACACCACCAAAAAAAAAGAAAAAAAAACACCGTTGAAAATGAAAAAAAAACATCACCACTGAAAATGAATGTGAAATTATTGGAAAGATGGGTATATTAGATTACTCATGAAAGACCTTATGCTCATTCTCCTTGGGGTGGATGGATGGGTCATATACACTCTTGGGGTTTCCACATGCATGAAGAAGAGCCTCATTGTAGCACATATTATAATGATTTCATCATGACCATGATAGGATAATGGGATCTCATTTTGCCCCTATTCTCGATGCTTCTTCCGACATGAAACCAACCAAAATTCATCTTCGAAAAGATTAGTGGTGTGAAACCGCATTCTCAGCAACTTGAAATTGAAAATCTAGAACAAAATCGGTGCTTTGAATCTACCCAGACACAAGAAATTGCAATTTGAGAAACTAAAACTTTCCATTTCACCAATTTTTAATTCACTAGGTTTATGAGACTTCACCGAAAATGGGGCATTTTGATGGCTAGATATTGGTTTTGAGTCGCATTAGTTTCACGCAACTAGTAGGAATTTAGGAACTGCCTATGGGTAGGCTATAGATGCATGGTAGGATTGGAATTTGACATCGTTAAATAAGTACCCCACAACAGTGTATTAAATGTTGATGTTGTGAGATTTGACGATCTCTATGTTTTCCATCTATCACAAACTTGTCAAGTCAATAATGAAATTCTGAATATTTTTCAAGCCGTCAATTTGATGTTCAGGTATTGAGTTTTCATGTCATAAATTTTCATATCTTTATCTTATACCAATTTGATATTATATTCTATAATGCATATTAATTACGATCTATAATCCATATCAATTACACATAATGCATGTTGATTGTACAACATCATGAGAAATTCTTTGAGACTTGTGTTGTATCAAGTTAAGGAACTTGTGTTGTATCAAGTTAAGGACTTGTGTGGTATGAATTCAAGACATTGTGTTGTATCAAGTCCCATCTATGTCCTCACATATTGAGGTTGGATTCATGTACTGTGATCTTGTGTTGTATCAATATTGGAGTCTTGTGTTGCATCAAGACCGGTCTTGTTTTGTATCAAGACTGTGGACTTGTGTTGCATCAAGTATGGAATTGTGTTATATCAAGTCAATGATTCTCATAGATAGAACCCTATGATATTAATCTCTAATTATGATCTTATGTTGTATCAATATTATAGTCTTGGGTTGTATCAAGATTGTATACTTGTGTTGTATCAAAATATAGACTTGTGTTGTATCAAGTCATGTGGTTATAGTATGGGATGTCTTGCTAGGCATGGTCACTAAGTACTATAAGTATCTTTTAGGGCTTAGCTACCCACAGAGTGAATTACTTTAGAATATGACTATATGGAATGAGGTAATATATTTTATCATTAGTATGGAACAATTATTATGAGTACAATATGATAAGATGGATAAATAATTAATACACATATTGACTATGCAGTAATTAATTAATGATAATGAGATAAAGCATAGAGAAAGAGAATGGATTTGAATTACCTATATTTACCTCCAAGTGAACTCGAATTGTAAAGGCTTCAGTTAAAACCTTAGTTGTAAATAAAGAATGCATCGATTAAATAAGGAATTGCTCTGAGATCCATGCAAAGATAAAAATAGTAAATAATGTAATTGAATTATAAATACTTACGTGTTTCAGTTAATTAAAATAAACTTACAAAGAACCATGAAAATGTTTTGCATTGATGGCACTAATAGTGAAGCACTGATGACACCTAAGTTAGCATGTTAACTAAGTGATCAACATTCAATTAACTAAGAATATTCATGCAGAAGATAATAATAGAAATTGTGCACTAAATGTGAAGCACCAAAAACATTCAATTATCCCCCTAACTTTATGGTGATACATTAAGTTAAATATTAAAATACTAAGTTCAAGTCAGTCAACATTCAATTAAAAATTAATAATGAAAGTAAGGGCGGATATCTTCGTGCATGCTAGGTGTTTTGGCTTGTTATTAGTATGTTAGACATATGGCAAGTTCAATACAGTTGATTGCAGTGTTGTATTGGAGCTCTCTTCTATATTGATGAGGTGACATATCTTATTGGGAAATATGCTTATGTGTTGTAGACCATTTTCTGCAAATACATCTATCATTCTCAAAGAATTGTTGGTTTTTTCTTCCTCTGTATTTGGAAAGTTTTCCCAGGGTATATCTTGTCTCTTATGGTTGAATGATTTATGTGGCTATTTTTTCTTATGAGATTCATATATGTAATAATTAGTTAATAAAAAATTTAATGCTTAAGCATATTTGATTTTTCTCGAACATTCACATGGTATCATATCATAGGATGTGAAGGAGCTTAATTTTTTGCAGCAAACTAAAGTCTACGTGATCTTGAGGAGTTGAGAAAAAGCTTGGAGCCATGATATCGATCTATGTCCGACCAAAATATCGTCTCGAGTGAACTTCCAACTTCAACACATGGAAGGAAAGATTATTGAACACTCTTGAGTAGCCTTGCCTAGATGGATACATATCCACAATGGTGGAGGATCCTTCATCCATTGCGGGGAGAATCCAAAGCAAGTCAATATGCATCATTCCCGTCATTATTATAAGTAACAAAATACGTGAATAATTGTTTATCAAATCTTGAGGAATCAACCAAAACCATTGAAAACCCACTTCCAAAATGGGTTGATTTAATTTAATCTATAGCATATTTCAAAAATCCCCAACCATTTGGGAGATACAATCAAATATTTGAAGATGAAGTTTTCATAATTCATGTTTTGTACATCTTTCCAATCTTGATGAATTGGTTGAATGACCCAAGGATTTATGGATTGGATATTATCCTTCTTCAATGGATATTGTGTGTAATGAGAGCCTCATAGAGTTAAGAACTCATCCAAAGAAGAGGATGATGATCGTCAGAAGAAGTTTTTCCTAACAAAGAGCATTCACTCCAGGTTGCATGCGATCTAATTTCCCCATGCAGAGATACACTACCTCCTACATGCACTCGAATTTGAAACAAGATCAAGACTGAGGGACTACAATAATATTCATAAGGAAGAAGAGATCAAGAGGGAGCACATAAAACAATAAAATATAAGCACTTATATTTTTTCATTATATACTCTTTTAGATCTATATCGTTTTGAATGTGTTTCATTACAGTCATATAGAGATCCATATTCGTGGGATTAGGAATTGTGTTATGATATAACATGATGAGCATATATGTTGATTGTCTTTCTTTTATTGGAAAATAACAAAACTCATGAAGTATATATGCATGATTGTTTGATTAGCATATGCTTTTTATAAAATCAGATTTAAAGTTTTTTTTAATGTATTCTTGGGATTATGAATGATGTTATAATATAACATTATTAAAAGCACATGTTACGATCCTTTTATTTATTGGTAAATAGTAAAAATCATGTTTTGTTTAAATTAAGAAAAGTATAGGGTTGCATGAATATTCATGAGAAGTGAATATAAAGCATGCATGATTTTTCATGAGATATTAATATAAAGTTGCATGATTGTTTATGATATATGAATATAAAGCATGCATAATTGTTTCATGAGATATGAATATGGGGCTACATGATTCATTTATGAAATATGAATGGGGTCATGTGGAAACATTGATTTAATATGTATACATAACTATATGAATCATTGATAGTATATTGGAGTATTCGTGTGATTTAAATTCATGAGATATGGTTACATTGAAACATTGGTTAAAATGTTTTGCATGTCAATATGTGTTATTTGTCATTATATTAAAATGACTGGATTATGCAAAGTTTCTAATAACTTGAATAAATTTGGTTTGTAGTGAAAAACCATAAGCCATGATCTTCAAGAATAAAATGACATGTATTGAATGTGGAGTCATTCCGATGGCTGATTTAGAAAGATAACGGATTGGAAGGTTCCTCTAATTCATAGGAAGAAATCAGAATGGAATCCCTGATGCTATTCTGAGAGATGTAAAGACTCCTAAAGGTAATTTATTTATCCTAGTTATATTCATATATTTGATATTAAACATAGATAAGTATGAGTCTCCATGATCGAGGACTCAAATTATGTTTCTCACATTCTAGATGTTGAGAGGGAGAAGCTATATTTTCTAGCTCCTAAAAAACTAGTGGAACTGGTTAATTAACCTCCTACTATGTAGAAACATGCATGGTGCTCACATTCATAAGGAAACTATATAAGAATCATTTGGAAGATTCTTAAGTTTAGAGTTGTAAAATTATTTAGATAAGATTTTATTCTGATTGAGAAAAATGTTCAATAGACTTCCTGAAAGGATTCAAGAACATTGGGTTATAAGTCCATGACCACACACATGAAGATAAATCTGATTCTTGTTCAGATTTGTAGGATCTTTTAGATGCTAGGTTTACATAGGTCCCAAGACTATCTATATGATTTAGAGTCGGTACATAGACATGTACAATAAATCATGTGTTGTGTTACCTACTTGGTACAAGTATATGTAGATTCAAACCTGTCTCAGTCAGTGAAATGAAGTTTCCCGTATATAGGAATTCTGACAAGTATAGTGATCGAGAAAGATCACATCAAACATATTGCTCCAAATATAGCATATTGTAAAGAGCTAAAGCTTTACAAAGTTTCTAGTCAGTTATATCCGAGACATAGTACAGAAAGGAGTTGTGTAACTCCTGCATTTATCCACGAATGAGCAAAATTGAGAGCCTATTTACTAAGCCTCTATCTAGAACAAGCTTGGTATAGTATAGAAAAAACTCCTCTATTTGAAGAGGGATTATTGATGTATCTTCATAGGAAGCAATAGTTAAAATTCCCCAAACTAGTTAGTCATGGTACATGACTCAGCAAGCCAGGAGTTGTGATATCTTATGGAGAAAATACACATGAGCAGAGACATGGTCAAAGTATCAGAGACTATTGAATACTAATGCAGATTTATAGTATAGACTGTCATAGAACAGTTAAACCTGTTAGAGAGGTTAGATAGCCATACATTTTATTATGTGGGGTAATGTGATATGAAATCACTATGAAAGTGATAAGTCCTTAAAGAACATGACAAATAATGGCAAGCTCACAAATAGCTTCTTCAGATGATAGAAGATTCTTGAAGTCAAACAAATGTTAAAGATTGAAAGAAAAGATAAGACTTTCTTTCTGCATGATATTACATATTTAGTATGTTGTATATGATGGATATGAAATCAATAGTTTGTAGCTTAGATAAACTGCATTATGGATCTGATCTAGATGATGCTACTATGTATAAGTATATGGTTAGTATATTAAAGTACTTAGTAGACCTTTTATATTTTTATGTGTGTGGATAAGCATAGATTTGAGTGCCTTTGAGGTACATTAGAATAGGTTCTTTATTGTATTTGATACATGGCAGACCTATTGTGCTATCCAACTATTATTTTTTCCTGAGATAAAGCAATGTAAATTGCGGCTAGTATTACAAAAGCTAAGTGTATTGTGGCTAGTATTATAAAAGAAAGGTGTATGTCAGAGAGTACTACAAAAAAAGGTGTTTTGCAGATAGTACTACCTGCTAAGGAGTAGTGTATCTTGAGATGCTACCTAATAGGGTGAAATACTTGAGCCTACTGTTATTAGGTGTTTTAAAATCAATCTTTTAAAGGAACCCAATTTTTTACGTTATGTTGAAACACATTAAGATGATGTATCACTTCATCGAATTCATGGTCATGTAAAATGAAATTTCAGTACATGGCTACTAATGATCAGATTGCATATTTGTAAACAATTTGTTGTCAGTGACGAAGTTGACATACTTCTAAGATAAGCATGGTATGGAAGGAAATTCCTGGTAAAGAAGAGAATGTCTCCCTTTCTAAGAGGGAGTGTTCATTGTACAACATCATGAGTCATTCTCCAAGACTTGTGTTGTATAAAGTTAAGGAACTTGTGTTGTATCAAGTTAAGTACTTGTGCAGTATCAAGACATTACATTGTGTTGTATCAAGTCCTTCTATGTCCTCATGTATTGACATGGGATGCTTGTACTGTGATCTTGTGTTGTATCAAGTCCTTCTATGTCCTCATGTATTGACATGGGATGCTTGTACTGTGATCTTGTGTTGTATCAAAGTCTATACTTGTGTTGTATCAAGTCATGTGGTTATACTATGTGATATATTTCTAGTCATGGTCACTAAGTGATATAAGTCTCCTTTAGAGCTTAGCTACCCCTACAGTGAATTACTTTAGCATATGACTATATGGCTTGGGTAATAGATATATGATCATTAGTATGGAACAATTCTTCTAAGTATGATATGTTAAGATGGATAAATAATTAATACACATATTGACCATGTAGTAATTAATTAAAGATAATGAGACAAAGATTAGAGAAAGAGAATGGATTCAAATTTCTTATATTTACCTCCAAGTGAACTTGAATTGTAAAGGCTTCAGTTAAATCCTTAGTTGTAAATAAAGAATGTATCAGTTAAATAAGGAATCTCTCTAAGATCTGTGCAAAGATAAAAATAGTAAATAATGTAATTGAATTAATAAATACTTATGTGTTTCAATTAATTAAAAGAACCTTAGATAGATCCATGCAAATGTTTTGCATGGATGACACTAAGTGTTAGGATTAAATAATCCTCCCTTGTCCATATATAGTCTATTTGATAATCTTGCCTAACTTAGGGGGGCATTATTACTATACTAGATTGTGGGGAACACATATAGAGGTTAACTCCCACTTACTGCATGTTCATGCATGAGTTTATGTGCATCTGAGACCAATCCCTATATTATAGGAGACCACTCTAAGTGCCACCAGCAGCCTCCATCAGTTGGTTGTGGTAGGTAGGAAATTATGTTGAGTCAACCTCTAGTTACATTTAGTTATATCAATCTCAGTCAGTCTAGCGCCATTCTTGCATGGTTGCATGGGGAAGTGGCACCTTTTTCCACCCACCTCATTAGTTTAACTGGTTTAACTAGTTTAACTAGTTTAAATGATTGTCAAACTGATTTAGACATCAGGATTTAGACTAGTGGCTCCCATGCACTGATTTGGACACACCTAGTTAGCTATTCAGTCAGCTTGAGTTGGTAGATTCGAATCTTATCCACATGATTTGAATTCTCCTTATTGTAACATTGTTGTATTATTGCTGAATTAATGAATATTAATGTTGTAGTTAACTGATCAATTCTTATCATATTTGTCTCAAATTCATCTTGTTCANATGATGTCATCATCACGTTTTTTCAGGTATTTCTTGTTTTTGGGGTAGTGGGGTCCATCAAAAGTATGCAGTGTGGGTACTCGTTGGATGCGGAATCAAATTTCGCATCCAACGAGCTCTTCCGATCGAAATTTGAGTAAAAACATAGGGAGATATGTCGAAAATACGAACACAAAAAGTAATATTTTTCTTTTTTCCTCCAAAATTAATTAATATTATTTTATTATTTCAACTATTATTTTATTATTTTAACTATTATTTTATTATTTTCCTTAGGAGGCCCATTTTAGACCCCAAAATTCCTCTAATGACACTATTCTTGAGATTCCACTGCATAATCCTACTTCACAATTGCTCTCAGTTTCCTATAGATCAATGGTTCACAAAATCAACATGGTATCAAAGCCTTGTTTAGGATAACATCAAGTCTTGTTTGATCTCCATTATACACCAGAAGTAGTTGAGTTTCCACATAAATCCTGGAATGATATCCTTGATCCCTATGAATTATGCTTAGAGAAGTCTATCCAGGTGTGACAGATTCTGAGAAAGTGTACATGTTGAGGTGGAAAGGATGTAAACTGACATGATTGTGAAATGAATTTGGTTTTTAAATATTTTTTGCAGGTATCTACGTAGATTCTTGAAGAATTGACTTTTCAACATGCATAAAAATGGATTCTTCAGCTCTCGTACCCTGAATCCTTACACTCTTCAACTACATTGATTGGAGGGCAGATATGCAAGTGTCCTTGTGCAAGCTTTTCTTGTATAGGATGACTATGGGTAGAGAAACTGATCCCCAACAGCATGTTAAGAAGAACAACATTTTGAATCGGCTTGATGAGGCCTTCAGCTTCATGTGCACCCATATCTCCCAGGATCTTTTGTTCCACCTTGAGGGACTAAGGAGTCCAAAGGAGTTTTGGGAGAAGCTTGAATCTTTGTTTGGAAAACAATATGAGCTTTGAGGGAACATATTGGAGAATGAGCTCATTTCTCTACAACCCAACAATTTTGAATTTATTCATCAATTTTTCACAAAATACAAGTCACTAGTATTGAAATTCAAACAATGTGTATTGGAGAAGAAAGATGAAAATCTTGCTTTATCTGTACTAAGAAATATTGGCTCTAAGTACTCAGTATTTATATCTACATTCCATTCCAGAAGAGCTTCCATCCCCAATTGGAAGATGTATTCTCTAGATGCTTTTGTTGAGTCCTTAATACAAGAGAAAGATAAATTGGTTCAAATGGGAGTGATTCAAACCTCCAAGAATCAAGCACTCTTGATGACAGACTCAAAAAATGTTCAAGGAAAAGGGAAGCACAAAGGGAAGGATCCCAAAGCCACTGATTTGAAGCCAAAGAAGAATCATATATTTTCTGATGGAGCCTCGGGTTCCAAGAAAAATAAGAAAATCTAGAAGACTAAGTGTCCATACTGTATGAGAGGCTTTCATCCAGAGAGCCAGTGCATGAACAAGACAATTGACCAACTATCAACACTCCTTGAATATAAAAATATTGACCTCCAACAAGGAACAAAGAAGTTTGATGTTGGAAAACCAACATAAAATCATGACAGATGCCATGCCTTGAATGTAGGCCTCACTCAGTGGAAATATTAATTGATAGATTCTGGAGCATCCAACCACACGGTTTCCTCCAAGGAATCCTTCACCACTCGCATTCTATCAGGAGGACCTAGAATTCACATGGGAGATGACTCCCAAATCCCAGATTTTGGGAGAGTTATATTAAAATACAACATGGTGAGTTCAATAATTTTCTCTATGTGCCCTCTCTTACAACAAATATGTTGTATGTTTATCAGATGACTCATACAATCTCTCCCAATAGAGTTACATACGACTCTGACTCAGTGGAAATCACTGAAAAATATACTGGAAATCTCATAGCGAAAGGCTTTGTTAACCATGTCTCAAAGGAATACGAGTTATCCCATTTCCTTCCTACTTCACATCCAACAACTCTATTGATTCATGCCAATAACACCAGCAAGTTGTGGCATGAGAGATTTAGGCATCTCAATTCCAAATATCTCTAGCAACTCCACAATGAAAAAATGGTTGAATGATTGCCTCTCATCCAAACATCAGATGGATTATGTCATGGTTGCTTGGTAGGTGTTGATAAGTTAGGTTTATAGTTGTCATTGATGTCAAAGGTGTTCATGAATGAAAAAGGAATAACCAATTTGATGGCAGGACAAACTCAGTGAAAGACTAAAGTAGTGATGGCATGGCATGGCATAGTTGAGGATGTGGCATGACACTGTATGATGACATGGAATATGATGGTGTCCTAATGATGATGAAATACTAACGTACTGATGGAAAAGTTTCTTATGAAGTACAAAGGATAAGCAAACGATACCATGGCAGAGTTAATGTAGCATAAGTCAAAGTAAAGACAAAATGGCACAATGATGAGGTGGCATAAACGAAGGTAGTGATGACATGGCGCGATGATGAGGTGGCATAGTTATCTGCATGAGATTCGATGAATGAGGATCAATTTTTGTATAATCAGCAAAGATAGAATGCATATCCACATTATTTATAGAATGGATGGTTAGGAAACATATCGCACAAGATCTGAAGATTAGGAAGCATCCCGCATAAGTTAGGTGGAAAAGCCAAATTTCTACAAAAGATCAAGATGGACGGTCAGGGGTAAATCCGCAAGGAAATAAATATTCCAGGAAAATGTGGAAACAAAGTTGCGGAAGTCCAAAATAGGAAAGTGTGATTCCACATCCCGCATCCTGCAATCCGCAATGCGGAAACAAATTTGCGGAAGTCCAAAATAGGAAAGTGTGATTCCACATCCCGCATCCCGAAATCTGGAGAGATCAGACGAATGAAGTTAGTTCTGCTAAAACATATCGATGGTGTAGAAGGAAAATTGCGGAAAGAAGCTTGCAGAAAGGATCTTGTAAAAAGGAGCCTGCGGAAAGGAGTTTGCGGAAATTCAAAAGCAGATAGTCAACATCCCACATCCTGCATCTTGCAATTTTTCAGATCGATGGTCAGGAAAATGCCCCACAAATATCAACGGCGGGAAATCGTTTATGAGGAAACCATGGTGTGAAAATAGGATTTCGAGGAGAAATTCTATGTGCTAGATTGATGGACCAAAAATATTCATAATTATATCAAATGACCTAGATTGATTCTAGAGAAGGAGATTGTGGAATCATGAGAAAATGTTAAGTTGAGATGCGGAAATGAATTCTGAGGTGCATCCATAAATGGTAAAGAATAATGTCCAACATGAAACTCATAAATGGAAGGTCAAGACCTTTTTTTGTGAGAAAAATGTGTACAGATGAGCCTACGATGAAGATAACTCGTAGAGGAAGAAAAGAATCCCATAGGCATGAGAAAAAGAGAAGTTTGAAGGTCTGAAGATAGAGTATTCCCGCTGATGGAGGAGAGTAAGTCCACAAGAATTGGTTTGACGAATCCTACAATCAGAGAAGAAGGGAGATCGCAAATCAGAAGTGATCAAGAAGTTTTTAATTAATTATTTAATTAAAAATAGTTAGTCACAGATTGTTGAAAAGGAGTGACAATCACATTTTAAAGGGCATGATTGTGAAAGGGTATGTTTCCAGAATAAAGAGATGCATCCGTAGGAAACATAAACATACTTATATGCAGAAGTATGAGTGAGAGAATGCTTCTGTGTCATATAGATTGAGGTATCCATAGCATAAGACAGAGAATAGTGGGTGTGATAGAGAATGGAGGGAAAAATAAATCTAACATATTACAGAAAACATATTAGGGTGGCAGGGTGGAGCTAGGGCAGGAAACAATCCTGCAGGGGGTTGTTTCCTCCTTCCAGCAGAAGCTGGTAAATAGGGTGTAGGAGCATCCTATCAGTCATAGCTGACAAAACAGGGTGTCGTAGCATCCTTTCAGTGGCAGCTGAGAAACCAGGGGGTTGTAGCCTCCTTCCAATTGGAATTGGTTAATAGGGTATCATATCATCCTTTCAGTAGAAGCTAACAAACCAGGGGATTATATCCTCTTTCCAATTGGAATTGGTAAATAGGGTGCTATAGCATCCTTTCAGTTGTAGCTGATAAAATAGGGCTTTGTAGCCTCCTTCCAATTGGCATTGGTAAATATGGTGTTGTAGCATCCTTTCAGTGATAGATGATAAACCAGGGGGTCGTAGCCTCCTTCGAATTGGCATTGGTAAAATAGGGCATAATACCATCCTTGTCTGTAGCAGTAGGCAAAACTATTTGTAAATAACAATTTTGCAGTAATAGGACATATTGGTGGTTTACCCTATTGGGATTTCACGTTAAAATGGTGTTTCGTGTATTCTTGTTGTTATATGTTTTGATTAAAGTTTAAAAAGTGGTTAAATTAGTAAAAATATAACAATACTAATTGACCTCCCCTCTCAGTATTGACCAATAAACCAAAAATAGGTAAGAATCCAGAGAATACATATGAACTTGGGAAGGAAAATAGATCTACATCTACACTTGATCTGATACACAATGATGTTTTGAGACCTATGCCTACAACATCAAACAATGGTTCCAGGTATTTCCTTACTTTTATTGATGATTGTTCAAGTTTCTGTAGGGTATATTTTGTAAAATACTAATCATATATATTTGAAATTTTTAAAGTTTTTAAATCCTTGATTGAAAATAGTTTCGAAAATAATATAAAGTCCATTAGATCATATAATGGAGGTGAGTGCATTAAAATAAATTTTCAGTAGTATTGTGAATTAGAGGGGATTCAAATGGAGCGCTAAGTTCCATACACACCATAGTAGAATAGTATGGTTGAGAGGAAAAATAGATCATTGAAGGAGGTGACAACCTTCCTTCTCCAAGACAAGAATCTTCCTCCTTCTCTTTGGGTTGATGTTGTAAAATGTGCTTCATACATACAAAATAGACTGCCTCACATATATGTGATTGGGGCAGCTCCTTTCAAAGCATTGCATGGTCATAAGCCTGATGTATCTCACTTGAGAGTCTTTGGTTCCAAAGCTTGGGACAAAATACATATGGACAAGAGAAAGGCCTTCGAGCCCAGAGTAGCGAATGCATACTGCTGGGATATGCTAAGGAAGCAAAACCATATAAATTGATGGAGATTGAAACTAGGAAGTGCTTCATAGAGCGCAATGTTCTGTTTGAATAAGATCAATTGCTTGATCCACCACAATATGAAGAAAAAGGAGGTATAAACACTCTTCCATTTCCATTTGATGATGATATTTTGTCTTATGTTTCATATTCAAATGAATAGGAACAAGATCAACATGATCTTGATATTGAGGTTTTACCTCATGAGGATCTAGATCCGTATCAATCTCCCATTCCAAATCGGTGGCGTAAACCTAAATGGGCCCAAAATCTCATTGAAGTAGTTGGGGATGGTGTTGGGAACCCAAAAGACATAAGAAGAACAAGGTCACACACAAGTTCTCTATCTAAAGAGTGGTGCAACAAAATTCTAGGGAAATCCTACTTGATGATAGCGAATGATCACCAATTTGTCCCACTGAAGAACAAAATTGATCATTCCATTGGTATGGCAAGCAATTCCTGGTAAAGCAAAGAATGTCTCCCTTACCAAGAGGGAGTGTTTATTGTACAACATCGGGATTCATTCTTCGAGCCTTGTGTTGTATCAATTTAAGGAACTTGTGTTGTATCAAGTTAAGGACGTGTGTGGTATCAAGTCATGACATTATGTTGTATCAAGTCCTATCTATGTCCTCATGTATTGAGGTGGGATTCTTGTACTGTGATCTTGTGTTCTATCAAGATTGGAGTCTTGTGTTGTATCAATACTAGTTTTGTATTGTATCAAGTCTATGGACTTGTGTTGTTTCAAGTTTGGAATTGTGTTGTATCAAGTCAATGATTCTCATAGATGATACCTTGTGAGATGAATCTCCAATTGTGGAGATTATCTTGTGTTATATCAACATTGAATTCTTTCATTGTATCAAGGCCGTAGACTTGTATTGTATCAAATTATAGACTTGTGTTGTATCAACTCATGTGGTTATACTATGTGATATATTGCTAGTCATGCTCACTAAGTGTTATAAGTCTCCTTTAGAGCTTAGCTACCCCTAGAGTGAATTAGTTTAGCATGTGACTCTATGGTTGAGGGTAATACACACACACACACACACACACACACACACACACACACACACATATATATATGATCGTTAGCATGGAACAATTATTCTAAGTATGATATGTTAAGATGGATAAATAATTAATAAACATATTGACCATGTAGTAATTAATTAATGATAATGAGATAAAGCATAGAGAAAGAGAATGGGTTCGAATTGCTTATGTTTACTTCCAAGTGAACTCGAATTGTAAAGGCTTCAGTTAAATCCTTAGTTTTAAATAAATAATGTATCAGTTAAATAAGGAATCTCTTTGAGATCCATGCAAAGATAAAAATAGTAAATAATGTAGTTGAATTAATAAAGACTTGTGTGTTTCAATTAATTAAAAGAAACTTACAGATATCCATGCAAATGTTTTGCATGGATGGCACTAAGTGTTAGGATTAAATAATCCTCCCTTTTCCATATATAGTCTATTTGATCATATTGCCTAACTTAGGGGGACATATTACTATACTAGAGTGTGGGGAACACATATAGAGGTTAGCTTCCACTTACTAAATGTTCATGCATGATTTCATGTGCCTATGAGACCAATCCCTACATTATAGGAGACCACTCTGAGTGCCACCAGCAACCTCCATCAGTTGGTTGTGGCAGGTCAGTAGGTATGCTGAGTCAACCTCTAGTTACATTCAATTAGATCACTATCAGTCAGTCTAGAATCAGTTTTGTATGGTTTCATGGGGAATTGGTGCCTTTTTCCACCTACCTCATCAGTTTAACTAGTTTAACTGATTGTCAGACTGATTTATACATCAGGGGTTATATTAGTAGCTCCCATGCATTGATTTAGAAATATCTAGTTAGTTATTCAGTCAGCTTGAGTTGGTAGATTCAAATCTTATCCACATGATTCGAATTATCCTTATTGTAACATTGTTGTATTATTGCTGAATTAATGAAGATGAATGTTGTAATTAACTGGTCAATTCTTATCATATTTGTCTCAAATTTGTCTTGTTCAGTGTACATGGTTCTTGAGATTCCACTGCATAATCCTATTTCACAATTTCTCTCATTTTCCTGTAGATCAATGGTTCACAAATTCAATATGGTATCAAAGCCTTGTTCAAGATAGCAGCAAGTCTTGTCTGATATCCATTGTACCCCAGAAGCAGCCGAGTTTCCACATAAATCTTGGAATGATGCCCTTTTTCCCTTTGAATTCTTTTCAGAGGAGTCTATCCAGGTGTGACAGAATCTGAGAAAGTGTACATATCGAGGTGGAAAGGATTTAAACTAGCATGATTGTGAATTTAATTTCATTTTTGCAGTGTTTTTATAGGTATCTACATAGATTCTTGAGGAATTGACTGTTCAACATACAGAAAGATGGATTCTTCAACTCTCATACACTGAATCCTTACAGCCTTCAACTACACTAATTAGAGGGAAGATATGCAGGTGTCCTCGCATAAGATTATCATGTATAGGATGACTATGTGCAGAGAACTTGAGCCCCAATAGCATGTTGAGAAGAAATATTTTTTGAATCGGCTTGATGAGGCCTTAGGATTCATGTGCACCCATATCTCCCGGGATATTTTGTTCCTCCTTGAGGGACTAAGGACTCCGAACAAACCTTGGGAGAAGCTTGAATCATTGTTTGGAAAACAAGATGAGATTCAAGGGCACATATTGGAGAATGAGATGATATCTCTATAGCTTAATAGTTTCGAATCTATTAAGAAATTCTTCACAAAATACAAGTCACTAGTACTGCAATGCAAACAAAATGGATTGAAGAGGAAATATGAGTTGCTTGTGATGTCTGTACTAAGAAATATTGGCTCTGAGTATTCATTCTTTGTCTCTACATTCCATTCCGGAAGATCTTCCATCCCCAATTGGAAGATTCCTTCTCTAGATACTTTTGATGAGTCCTTAATACAAGAGAAATATAAATTGGTTCAAATGGGAGTGATTCAAATGTCCAAGAATCAAGAAAGAGGGGAGCATAAAGGGAAGAGCCCAAAGCCACTGATTCGAAGCCAAAGAAGAATAAGAGATATTCTGATGGAGCCTCAGGTTGCAAGAAAAAAGAAAAATTTGAGAAGACTAAGTGTCCATGTTATATGAGAGGCCTTCACCCATAGAGCCAATGCATGAAGAAGACAATCGACCAACTGCTAACACTCCTTGAACATAACATTATTTCCCTCCCACAAGGAGCAAAGAAATATGATGTTGAACGACAGACATAAGATCATGAGAGATGTCATGCCTTGAAGGCAGGCCTCACTCAGTCGGAAGCTTACTTGATATATTCTGTAGCATCCAACCACATGGTTTCCTCTACGAAATACTTGACCACTCTCACTCTATCAGGAGGACCTAGAATTCACATGGGAGATGACTCCTAAATCCCATATGTTGGGAGAGGTTATATTAAAATCCGACATGGTGAGTTAAAGAACGTTCTCTATGTGCCCTCTCTTGCAGAAAATCTATTGTATGTTTATCATATGACTCATGTTTGAATTATTGTTCCATTCATCTTGAGGAAACGGGTGCAATTGAATTATATTATTGTGCACTGGAATGGAATGAAAAATACACACTAAACAAGACAAATTTCACAGAAAATGGATAAGAATTGCTCAGTAAAATTATAGTATTATCTTCAGTAATCCCATAAGTATACAACAATGTTACATAAAGGAGAATTTAAATCATGTGGATATGATTCGAATCTACCAGCTCAATCTTGACTAAATGGCTAACTAAAAGTGTCTAAATCAATATCAGAGCTCGCAAGTCTAACTCCAGATGTCTAATTCAGTCTCTCAATAAGTTAAACCAATTAAAATGAAGAGGTAGGTGAGAAATGGCACCTACCCCCATGCATCCATGCAAGACTAGTGCTAACTGAAGTGGAGTACATCTAACTGCATGTAACTAGAGAATAACTTAGCTTAATTAGGTACCAACTACCAACAACTCAAGGATGTTGGTGGTGGCACTCCAAGTGGCTCCTAAATTGTAGGGATTGGTCTCAGAGGCACATAAATTGATGCATGAACATGCAGTAAATTGTAGTTAACCTCTATATGTGTTCCCCACACTCTAGTTTTTGGTACTATTGGCACCAATAGCCCAAGCAGACCCAATGGTACTAGTGGACCCAAATGTCATTGGCAGACCCAATGAATCCAGTGTGGTGGACCCAAATGCACTGGTGGACCCAATGATACTAGTGGACCCAAATTTCACCGAAGGACCCAATGGAATAAACATGCATAAATGAATCCTAAGTTAGGCATGATAATTTAATAGACTATGTATTGGCAAGGGAGGATTATAAATCCTAACACCCCCCCCTTAATCCCAACTTGGACAACTGTGGGCCCTGGAAACAAGGCCAAAAGTCACCCATTAAAATCTAAAATAATTAAAAATATTCTTAATAAACTAAGGAAAATGGTGAAAACCTCATGGGAAACCCCCCCCTCCCCCCATCAAAATAAGAAGTGAATCAGGAAAAACAAGCTAAAAACTTTTAAAAAATTTGCTGCAATTTGCAACAGCAAATACAGTATCTTGGTTCTTCTGTGCAGAAGCATCCTGAGACTATGCATGTGAACCTCTCCAAATTATATGATTATGTCTGGAGGAATTTTCCTCTTTGGAAGAAGAAGAATATGCTCAACTAAAACAGGAACATAGACAGGTATAAGATGAAGTCTGGATCCATGTAGAGCAATTGAGATCAACTGATGATAGAGAAAAAGTGCTTGAGAATTAGAACCATGTGAAAACCCAAGAAACTGATATATTTCAGCCTTGAACTTCAAACCATGTGAGGTAAAATCAGCTCCATGTGTTAGGAGCAAGTATCCAAGCGAATGCAGAATGTTTCCATCTTTACTAGTTTTGTGATGAGATGAGCATGTGATCAAATATGAAGGTAGAGAAGCCCTGGGACTGTGAAGAACAAATTATTGAGATCTATAAAATGATATATTTTCAAAAATAATCAATTATTCACAAAATATATTATCATCAAAATCATGAGATAAAAATGACATCAAATCCCCAGCATGAATTTTGAAAGAGACTTTTGGTACTTGATTTTTCACACCAAAATTGATTAGAACTACAAGTATTATTGGAGGCTCTTGAAACTTAAAACTTGAAAAAAATAATATCATATCAGATACAAATAATTTCATATCATATCCAAGAGTGTGCAACAAATCCAAGTGCTCCACCGAAATGGTAGATGCACAATTTTTTCCTTCTTCAAAACTCTAAGTATTGGTGTATTCAATCATGTAGGAATTATTTGGAAGCTCAAGATAAATGAGAGTGAATGGATCACTGCTAAAATATGATATTTCTTTCAAAACATCCAAATTATCACTTATCTGCACACCACTAGAGATATTATAGAGAGAAAGATCAAATTCCTATTTATTTTTTGAAGCAATCATTGGTAAACTATGCACATAATTTAAAATAGAAGAATCATTGGAGAATGTTTGCATAGAATGGAAGGAGATTTTTTATTCAAAATAGAAATTTGAATGTCTACTTCTATATCATCTATATAATAATATGAGATATTATAGATCTCATAAAATTTTGGAGCAGCAGGAGGAGTCACTCCAAGGAGACTTTCTTCAATTCGAATTGACTGTGTGGAAGACTCTGCTTCTTCTTCATCTTGAACAACTTCATCAGAGAGAGTAGAGGCAGAGACTTTTGAATAAATAACTCTTGTGGTGTTGTGAATGGTCTCCAAATTTCTATAAGGATCCTCATTGTTCTTGCCAAAGGTTCTATCCAATTCTGTCCAGAGAGCCTTTGGGTATTCAACATAATCAATAAGGTAGCGCAAGCTTGGAGAAAAGGCCAGACATATTGTTCCAAAAGATCTATCAGCGACATTTAGCCATTCATTCTCATCTTTATAATACTCTTTACCAAGTCCAATAGATACTGTAACAAATATAAATGTTATAAATATTAACATTTAAATACTAAGTAGGTTAATTAGGTTAATTACTCAAGAGGTGACTTGAAAAGTCACCCCCCTTACCACTTAGGGTATAAAATACCCGACACTAATTTTTGTAAAACATCCTTTTACCTATCCAATTATCAATATATATTTGTCCTATTAATGGCTTATCGAATATTCCAGGTGTTATGGTAATATTGATTGTGTGAAGTGAATAAATATTCGTTTCATTTGGTATCAGAGCTAGTTTGTGATCCAGGCCTTTGACCATATCGTGATGTTTAATCATAATCCTAGGGAGTCCCTAAATTTATGGTCTTTGACCAAGTAAAAAAAGAAAAGAAAGTCAAAAGAAAAAATAAAAAGGAAGAAGTAAAAAAAAGAGAGAAGAAGGAAGATTGCCATTAAAAAGGAAGGTTAAAAAAAAGTATAAATAAAAGAGTAAAACCACAAGTGGTTTTTCCACCCACAGTTTTGTTTTAATAAGTGAGTTTTTTAATTCTAGGGTTTAAACCCTA
>LPNX011206785.1:74545-100532 GCA_001517045.1 Pseudotsuga menziesii | reverse complement strand
ATATATATATATATATATATATATGTATGTATGTATGTATGTATGTATGTATGTATGTATGTATGTATGTATGTATGTATGTATGTATGTATATATGTATGTATGTATACTATATTATTATTTTTAAATAATAATTGGTAATATATTATATTTTATTATTATTATTATATTTTTAATAATAATAATTACTTAATAATAATTATTTAATAATTGTGTTATTTACAATTATTACTTTATACAAAAAGGAAAAAGAATCAAAGAAGATATTAAAAGAGAAGAAATCAAGTCTTGGAAGATATTAAAAAAATTATGGATCTAGGTCACTCACAATTGCAATCACAGTTACGAACAGTTTCAGCCCAGCTAAAAATGTGTGTTCGGAATAGTATTCTACAACTCCAGTTCGACAATCAGAAACGAAGTAATGGTTTTCCAAAAGAACAGATTACTACTTCATAATTACGAATTCGATCATTGGAAGATAGTACAGAAAAACTCACAAAAAATTTATTAGATAAGGACAAGAAAATATCACATCTGGAAGGTATCAGTCAACAACTTAAAGACCATATAAAAAAACTAAACAAAGTCAAAGAATGTCCATATGGAAACAATATCGGCTTAAAAGAGGAAATTAGTCATCTAAACAAACTCGTCATGGATAAGGAAGACAAATTGGCGTAACTACATGAAAAGTTAGAAAATCAGGAAACAGAGTTATGTCATCATCAACAGTAAAAAGAAAAACTCCAGCAACAATATGACGACAGTAAGAAGACACATAAGTTGGAACTAACAAAAGTCAACAATGTGTTATCAAGGAATATTGAAGATATTTTTTGATTACGAAATCATAACAAAACATTGATTACAAAGATTTAAAAATTGAAACACAATAGTAAGAGGGAACACTCTGGTGAAGACCTCGAAGGAAGAATACTGAAAAGGAAAGAAGAAAAACCAGTGTCTAAATAATCGTAATCAGGAACTAGAGAATCAAATCAAGAAATTACAAATTCAAAAAAAGTCGCAAGATGAAAGAATCGAAAAGATTTAGTATCATAACAATCTATTGGAGAACCAAGAAGCACAAATCCAGGAAAATGCATCCAAAAATCAAATCGAGGAAGTGAAAACAGTCTCTCGCTACATTCCAAAAGAAAGAAAAACAAACAACACATACACCTTATAGATACCCTAATTATAATCGTCATTTTGACCAACGACAGGATTTGTAACACCCCGGTTTTGACCCCAGTTGCCTTAAATGTATATGATGTATATATTGTAATTAATCGTGGTCTGGAGCTAAAGGCCAAAAGCCCCACTATCGATTTGGTCAAATGTTATGTTCGACGATTGAAATCATTTCCGATGGTATATCATGATATACATCACATATTAGTTTCGACATCATGTAAATATGCACTTTAATTAAAATGAACCCCAACCAGCTATGTCACTACAACCATATTGAAAAGGGCATGATTTTCCTAAGGATAAGAGGAGGGTATTGTTAAACCTTGAACCATGGGAAAAAAGGCCATGTGTCAACCACCCAGTTAAAACTGTTGATGTTAGTTGAGGGAAGTTATTTTTGGGAAGTGGTGGGTGGCAGGACTGTCAGTCCTTGCCCACACGCCTACTCCACCAGCAGACTTTCCATCTTCATGTAGGCAGGAAAACCACGACGGGATTCACTCCATTCTTTCTCATCCTCACATGTCGATTGGGATTCGCTATCATTTTCCTCATGCAGGAAGACAACCACCATACTCCATTGTCTTTCTCATTCTCACGCATAGGATTCTTCCTGGTTTTTACTCACGCAGCGAGCTGGGAGCCATGTTCTGTCACCCATGATTTCCCTGTGAAGGGTCATTCACGTTTTTCTGCTGTGTGTATGTTTTCCTTACCGATTTGTGGCTTGTGTATATGTTTTTCCCCTGCCTTGCTAAGAACTTGGCTTTCCTCTTCCATCTTCGGACTATGTAATTTTTCCCGATGGCTTCATTGTTGAGAATGAGCTCTTGTTTTCCCACGTTGGTTGGTTGTGTCTGCCTTTACGTTTTGGGGCTACTGTAGGTTGTTTTGGAGTCGTTTTGGCCATGATAGGGCCAAGAACGGCTCAGGAATTGTTTTCCCTATCCAAGCTGTGAATCGCTTGTTTGACTGCGTATATGCAGTGGTTGGTCTTCGGACTATGTTGGAGTATGGATGAGGGCTTGGTTTGCTTGATAAACCTGGTGCATTTGGGAACCACACAGATAGAG
Source organism: Pseudotsuga menziesii (assembly GCA_001517045.1). Classification (NCBI taxonomy): domain Eukaryota; kingdom Viridiplantae; phylum Streptophyta; class Pinopsida; order Pinales; family Pinaceae; genus Pseudotsuga; species Pseudotsuga menziesii. Next base: position 98,259 of record LPNX011206785.1, on the reverse strand, counting down.
CTAGAGGGTTGGATTTCTTCTCCACAACCCCTGAATAGCACTGGAAGGGAAGTCAGGGCCTGAGGGACTGTATAGCAGATAAGGGACTGATTCCTTGTGTTGGGTGTGTGTGGGTGTCTTAGAAGTCAGGCTAGCTCTGGTGTAAGTGTCCCTAGCTCTTTAATGAGCTCACCAGCTTAGCATTTAGCCTTTCCCAGCTCCTGGATGGCCTGATAAATCCAAATGTGTTGGCTTGGCTGTGTTTTGTGTATCATTGACTATGTGTAAGCCTGCTTGTTCCTTATTCCTTGGGGAATCATGCCCAGCTCGGGGGTGGCAGCATTGCTGAGAGATTAAGGAGCATGCTGACCTATGGTTGGGTGGAACGTTGCAGCGACGTAGCTGGTTGCGGGATGAGTTCTTTATAAGATAAGTAATCTTGTCTATTTTACTTCTGCAATTATATTTACTATTAATAAATTATGATGAACATGTTGAATGAATGAATGTATGTTTGCTTCCGCTGTGTATGTGAATGATTATGCATCTTAGCATGTTTTATGTTCAAGAATTTTAATTTTTATGAATGCACATGTTCATGGGGCTGGTTACCCGGATCGTAAATAGCATGGTAGCATCCTCTTTGCTGGTCGGAGGGTCGGGGATGTTACATTGTGGTATCAGAGCTCATGTTGCAGAATGGTCCTGAACAGACTGCGAAGATGCAGTGATAGAGGCAGGATTGCCTTCTGCCCAGCAGAGATAAAAAATTTATGATAGAAAATTTCTTGAAAATTTTGTTGAAAATTTGTCTAAGTGCCTGAACCTTCAGCCCATCGGAAGACTAAATGGGAAGCTCCTTTGATGTAGCAGAGAGCTAGACAGAAGATCACCCAAAGGAGGAAGCAACTTGTGAATTTTCTCTAAGTGATCGTCGACCGTCGGCAAAAGTTAGTGGAAGTTGGAGCTGCAGTTTCGATGGAGAACAGCCGAAGACCGTCGAAACGATGACCCTTTTTAGTTGAAAGCCCATCCAAAAAAGGCCTTCAGCAATCGGTGATGGTTAGCTGTTTGGATCAGTGGAAGTAAGTTGTTCGTGCATCTGTCGTTGCGGCTGTTTAGTGGACTATCCACCCGACGGACAGTTGTCCCAACCGCCGATGTCGTAGTGATTAGTACTTCCGACAGTCGATCGGAAAAATTATAGTGGATCAGACCGTCGATCAGGAAACGTTAAAGGTTTCTGAACCCACCGTTGTGGCCACCTAAGAGACTATCCATCCGATGGACAACGCATTCGACCGCCGATGCCGTAATAATCCGTGCTTTTGATTTCCGATATGCCACCATCGGAAAACCTTAGTTGTTGAAGTTGCCAACATGGCGGACCCGTTCATTTTTGGCCGCCGAAACGCCTGAATGCTAGTTGGGATGAGACACGATTTTATATGAAAAAATTTGGGTTTTTCATGCGGGGATTTCTCAGTGATTTTCAAGCAGTTTTTCAACTGTTTTTCAGTGGGTTTTCAGTAGATTGTCAGTGGATTACAGGGCTGAGAAGGAGAAAGTGGTAGCGATCTTATGTGCCAAATTGTGTGAAAATTAAAAAAAAAAAACGAGGGCACTTCCCTCGACCCGCCCTACAGTGGCGCAGGGAAGCTATAAGGGGGCAAGCCCCCTTGACCCCCGTCATCCCCCTGAGACAGACGTTCTTTGATGAAGAAAATATTGTGTTTGGGAAAAATTGTTATTTTATGATTTTTCCAGGAGAAGGTAAGTAATGATGGTTTATATCAATGTTATGCATCTAACAGTTGTGTTACTAACACATTTGCAGAATCATAGACACCTTCAAGGGTAGTATTCCAGATTGTGCAGTTTGGTAAGTGAGTGGTGGATTAGTTATGAGAACCCATGATAGATATGATGCTCGAGATTCTTACGAGCGTGCACAATATGCCATGGGAGAAAATGTCCGTAATGAGAATGATGACATTGAGTCCAATGGAAGGAGATTCCAAGAGACACCATCAGATGTTGCAGCCACCATGAGAAGCTTAATTAAATCCCAGGAAGAGCAACACCAGTTGAATGCTGCCATCTTGCAGAGTTTGACAGAATTGCAGATAAATATAGACTCTGGACAGGGTACAGCAAGACCAGAAGGAAGTAAGAGTAGCACTAGGAGAAGGAGAAGGACTTCTAGTGGGTCATCTGACTCTGAAGAATCTAGCGGGGATTCAAGCTCCTCTTCTTGTAAAAAAAAGAGAAAGAGACACCATAGGGATCGCAATCGAGATGAATTTAAGAAGGCTAAACCTCCTACATTTGATGGTGAGGTAAAGACTGAACAAGAGGCTGAATCTTGGCTTCTTGGGATAAAGAAGTATTTTCAAGTTTAGGATTATTCGGGAAACATGAAGGCAAGAGTTTCCATATTCAATCTGAATGGAAGAGCATCCATTTGGTGGGAACACTTCAAGCAAGTGAAGAGGATCAGTGAAAGGAGACTTAAGTGGAAACAGTTCAAGAAGTATTTCAAGCAGAAATACCTCTCTGACAGGTATTATGATGACAAGATTAAGGAGTTCCATGAGCTGAGATTGGGACAGTAGACCATGGAAGAGTATGCGAATAAGTTCTTGGAATTGTTGAGATATGTCTAGTACATCAAAGATGAAAGAGTGAAGATCCAGCGGTTTTTGAGTGGATTTCCTTAGTCTTACAAAGACAGGATCGAGTTTTATGAACCTAGAACTCTTGAAGAAGCAATAAGGAAGGCTAAGTATTGCTATGAGAAAAGCAAAAGTAAACCTAATTACCATAAGGCATGGAAGGACAAGAAGAATGAGAAGTTTGACCAAAGAAATAAAGGTTTCAAACCTTCTAACTTCAGGAATCAGCAGAAGCAGCCATCCCGAGTTGCGAGTAAACAAGTTGGAGTGACAGGAGAAAATCCTAAGGATCCACAATAGAATAGATGACCACTTCAATGTTGGAGATGTGGAGGACCCCACATGCGCAGAACCTGTCCACTGGAGAATGAGAGTGCAAGTCCAACTTACAACATTCAAGAAGCAGAAATAGTGGGTCAAGTAGCAAGGGCAATCCCTAGGATATATGCAGCACTAGAGGACCACCAGGCAGATCACCAGTCAACGGTGGTTGAAGTTGCAGGTAAGATTGTTGAGCAATATGTTTCTATTTTGATTGACCCTGGTTCTACGCACAGTTACATTACTCCTAGAGTAGTGGAGATTTGTTCTTTTAAGAAATTAAAACATAGGAAATCTTGGTTAGTTCAGTTAGCCATTGGACCTAAGAGAAAGGTCAGTGAAGTGGTAGAGAAATGTCCTTTGGTCATGAATGGGTTGGTCACGTGTGTAGATCTAAATGTTCTACCGCTTGGTTCCTATGATGTTCTCATTGGAATGGATTGGTTGGAAGCTCACAGAGCGAAGCTTGACTGTTACAATAAGACTTTTGAATGCATGGATGAATAAGGGAACCCAGTAGTTGTGAAAGGCATTCCAAAGGTGATTTTAGTAAGGCAGATTTCAGTACGCAGTTGAAGAAGTTCTGTAGGAAGGGTTTCCAATTGTATGCAGCCCATATTTTGGAGGCATCAGAGGATGAAACTCTGAGTTTGGAGGAATATCAGGTGTTACAGGAATTCAAAGATGTGTTTCCTAATGAGATTCCAGGGCTTCCTCCAAAGAGGGACATTGATTTCACAATTGAACTTGTGCCAGGAGCAGCACCAGTGTCCAAGACACCCTACAGCATGAGTACACCAGAGATCCTAGAATTGAAGATGCAACTGCAAGAGTTGTTGGAAAAGAAGTATATCTGGCCGAGTGTGTCTTCTTGGGGAGCACCAGTTCTGTTTATAAAGAAGAAAGATGGTACACTCAGGTTGTGTATTGATTATAGACAGTTGAACAAGGTTACTATGAAGAATAAATACCCTTTGCCTAGGATTGATGACCTCTTTGATCAAATGAGAGGAGCAAAGGTATTTTCCAAGATTGACTTGAGATTTGGTTACCATTAGGTGAGAATCAACGATGAAGACATTCATAAGACAACCTTCAGAACAAGGTATGGACATTATGAGTTTGTAGTGGTACCATTTGGTCTCACAAATGCACCAGCTACATTTATGTGCCTTATGAACAGTGTCTTCAACATGTATTTGGACAAGTTTGTTCTGGTTTTCCTTGATGACATTCTTGTTTATTCTAAGAATGAGGAGGAACATGAAGAGCATTTGAAATTGACATTGCAATTGCTCAGGGATCATCAACTGTATGCAAAGTTGAGCAAGTGTGACTTCTATAGAGACAGAATTCAGTATTTGGGTCATATTATCTCTGAGGAGGGTATATCTGTGGACCCTGAAAAGATTGAAGCCATTATGAATTGGCCTAATCCAAGAAATGTGACGGATGTAAGATATTTTATGGGACTTGCAGGATACTACAGGAGATTCATTGAAGGATTTTCCAAAGTTGCACATGCCATCACTTCTTTGCAAAATAAGGAATAAAGTTTGAATGGACATCAAGGTGTGAAGAAAGTTTCCAGCAGTTGAAGAATCTTCTCACCAGTGCACTCGTATTGAAAGTTGCAGACCCAAAGAAATATTTTGTGGTGTGTACCGATGCATGCGGACAAGGGCTTGGAGGAGTCCTTATGCAGGAAAATCACGTAATATGTTATGAGTCGAGAAAGTTGAAGGAGCATGAGAATAACTATGCCACTCACGATCTAGAGCTTGTAGCCATAGTACATGCCCTCAATATGTGGAGACATTACTTGATGGGTAGAATATTCGAGCTCAGGACAGACCATTGTGGTTTGAAGTATTTGTTTGATCAGCCTACTCTGAATGCTAGGCAAGCGAGATGGCTAGAATTTTTATGTGAGTTCAATTTTGAAATCAAGCACATAAAGGGAAAAGAGAATAAGGTAGCTGATGCACTTAGTAGGAAGGTGCAGGAAATGCATGTGGCATCCCTTAGTATTTTCCAATAAGATTTTAGGCAGCAGATTGTTAGTCATGCTACTGGAGATGAATTGTATGAGCAGGTAAAAGACAAATTGCAGCATCAAAGTATTGAGAAGAGGTATGAGGGATATAAATTTGAAGAAGATGGACTTCTTACTTATAGAGGCAGAATTTATATTCCAAATGTAGCAGATTTGAGGAGAGTTGTTATGGATGAAATCCATCAAGCTCCGTATTTCGGTCACCTAGGATACCAAAATACAATTGCTACAGCCAGAAAGCAGTGCTTCTGGCCAGGAATGAAAAAGGACATGGCTGAATACATTTCCAGGTGCATGAAATGTCAATAGGTAAAGGTTGAGCATTAACATCCAGCAGGTTTGTTGCAGCCTTTGCCAATTCCGGAATGGAAATGGAAAGTTATTTCCATGGATTTTATTACAGGATTGCCGATGACTTGGAGACAACATGACTCCATCATGGTTGTGGTAGACAAGTTGACAAATGCAACACATTTTATACCAGTTAAGTCTATGCATAAGACTGATGACATAACAAAGATATTCACGAAGGACATTTTCAAATTGCATGGATTGCCTAAGGCAATAGTCTCTGACAGAGATGTCAAGTTCACTTCCAATTTTTGGAAGGGGTTGTTTGCAGATTTGGGAACAAAGCTAAACTTCAGCACTGCTTACCATCCTCAGATAGATGGGAAAACAGAGAGGGTTAATCAGGTTCTTGAGGACATGCTCCACATATACGTGATGGACAAACAAACCAAGTGGGAAGATTACTTACACTTGGTAGAGTTTGCTTATAACAATGGACAGCAGGAATCCTTGGGGATGAGTCCATATGAAGCTTTGTATGGAAGAAAATGTAGGACACCAATGACTTGGGATAATCCAGTGAGCAGGGTTGTGCTTGGTCCAGAATTGCTCAAGGAAATGAAGCAGGAGGTTGTAAAGATCAGGTAGAATCTGAAAGCAGCATAGGACAGACAGAAAAGCTATGCAGATAAGCATAGGGTGAACAGGGAGTTCAGAGTTGGGGATCATGTTTAGCTCAGAGTGAGGGCAAAGAAGAGTGCCTTGAATCTTGGAAGTTGTGCCAAGCTGTCACCAAGATATTGTGGGTCATTTGAAGTGCTTGAAAGAATAGGGCCATTTGCATATAGAATTGCATTGCCTGCTAGCACTAGAGCTCATAATGTTTTTCATGTTTCTTTTCTTAAGAGATATGTACATGATCCTAACCATGTGATAAATTGGGATGTGATTCAGGTGGAACCCGAGGGAGATTTTCGAACCGAGCCAATGCGCATCCTCGACTAGAAGGTCACAATGCTTCGGAACCGAGCCATAGGGTAGGTAAAGGTGCAATGGGAGCACTATGGTCTTGAAGAGGCTACATGGGAGCTGGAGGATGCCATGCGATTGGCACATCCATTTTTGTTCAATTCTACAGAACACTAAGGCGGTACCAGTGTAGCATTTTTGTTCAAATTTTGTAAAGCACTGAGGACAGTGCTATTGAAGGGGGAGGGGAATGTAACACCTCGGTTTTGACCCCAGTTGCCTTAAATGTATATGATGTATATATTGTAATTAATCGTGGTGTGGAGCTAAAGGCCAGAATCCCCACCATCGATTTGGTTGTGTTATGTTCGGTGATTGAAATCGTTGCCAATGGTATATCATGATATACGACACATATTAGTTTTGGCATCATGTAAATATGCACTTTAATTAAAATGAACCCCAACCAGCTATGTCACTACAACCATATTGAAAAGGGCATTATTTTCCTAAGGATAAGGGGGGGGAATTGTTAAACCTTGAAGCATGGGAAAAAAGGCCATGTGTCAACCACCCAGTTAAAACTGTTGATGTTAGTTGAGGGCAGTTATTACTGGGAAGTGGTGGGTGGCAGGACTGTCAGTCCTTTCCCACATGCGCACTCCACTAGTAGACTTTCCATCTTCACGTAGGCAAGAAAACCATGACGGGATTCACTCCATTCTTTCTCATCCTCACGCGCTGATCGGGATTCGCTATCATTTTCCTCACGCAGGGAGACAACTGCCATACTCCATTGTCTTGCTCATTCTCATGCATAAGATTCTTCCTGGTTTTTACTCACGCAGCGAGATGGGAGCCATGTTCTATCACCCACGATTTCCCTGTGAAGGGCCATTCACGTTTTTTTGCTGTGTGTATGTTTTCCTTACCGATTTGTGGCTTGTGTATATGTTTTCCCCCTGCCCAGCTGAGAACCTAGATTTCCTCTTCCATCTTTGGACTATGTAATTTTCCCCGGTGGCTTCATTGTTGAGAATGGGCTCTTGTTTTCCCACGTTGGTTGGATGAGTCTACCTTTTTATTTTGGGGCTGTTGTAGGCTGTTTTGGAGTCGTTTTGGCCACGATAGCGATAAGAACAGCTCAGGAATTGTTTTCCCTATCTAAGATGTGAATCGCTTGTTTGACTACGTGTATGCAATGGTTGTTCTTCGAACTGTGTTGGAGTAGGGATGAGGGCTTGGTTTTCTTGATAAACCTGGTGCGCTTGGGAACCACATAGATAGAGCTAGAGGGTTGGCTTTCTTCTCCACAACCCATGAATAGCACTGGAAGGGAAGTCAGGGCCTAAGGGACTATATAGCAAAGGAGGGACTGATTCCTTGTGTTGGGTGTGTGTGGGTTTCTTAGAAGTCAGGATAGCTCTGGTGTAGGTGTCCTTAGCTCTGTAATGAGCTCACCAGCTTAGCATTTAGCCTTTCCCAGCTCCTGGATGGCCTGATAAACCCAACTATGTTGGCTTGGCTATGTTTTGTGTATCCTTGGTTGTGTGTAAGCCTGCTTGTTCCTTATTCCTTGGGGAATCATGCCCATCTCGAGGTAGGCAGCGTTGCTGAGAGATTAAGGAGCACGCTGGACTATGGTTGGGTAGAACGTTGCAGCGACGTAGCTGGTTGCAGGACGAGTTCTTTATAAGATAAGTAATATTGTCTATTTTACTTCTACAATTATATTTACTGTTAATAAATTATGATGAACATGTTGAATGAATGAATGTATGTTTGCTTCCGCTGTGTATGTGAATGATTATGCATCTTAGCATGTTTTATGTTCAAGCATTTTAATTTTTATGAATGCACATGTTCATGGGGCTGGTTGCCTAGATTGTAAATAGCATGGTAGTGTCCTCTTTGCTGGTCAGAGGATCGGGGATGTTATAGGATCAAAACAAACACTCACGAAAGAATTATGTTGGCAGGAGAAAAGACCAACATGCTAAGCAACAATTGAAACGAACCGTTCCACAAAATGATCTCAGAGCTCCGATAAAAGTAGATCTGAGATGGACCACAGCAGATATGATGTGAAAATTCTCCTTGGGAATCCATATCTCATTTCATCTCATTTCATCAAGTGTCACAATTACAAAAAGGAAAGGATCTCGATATGACAGTTCAAGGGAATTCAGACATTGTTGTCGATACAAGCTTTGAGGACAAAGCTTCCCTTAAGGGGAAGGCAATGTAACAAATATAAATGTTATAAATATTAACATTTAAATACTAAGTAGGTTAATTATGGTAATTAATTAATTAATCAAGAGGTGACTTGAAAAGTCACCCCCTTTANCAATGTAACAAATATAAATGTTATAAATATTAACATTTAAATACTAAGTAGGTTAATTATGGTAATTAATTAATTAATCAAGAGGTGACTTGAAAAGTCCCCCCCTTTAACACTTAGGGTATACAATACCCGACACTAATTTTTGTAAAACATCATTTTAGCTATCCAATTATCAATATATATTTGTCCTATTAATGGCTTATCGAATATTCTAGGCATTCTAGTAATATTGATTGTGTGAAGTGAATAAATATTCACTTCAGATACCTCATAGAAACCTTGTCTCTTGAGAGATGAAATCATCTTCAATCTCCATTCTGAATATCTTGTGAATAGAGTAAGAAGAGGAATTGATAATCTCGAATCCTTATGAAGTTGTACCTACAAAATATCACTGCAAAACCAAAATCAATTCGCAATCATGTCAGAATCAAGCCTTCCATATAGACATGTACACTTTCTTAGGGTTTGTCACTCCTACAAAGACTTCTCTAGACAAATCCAGAGTTAGCAATGCACACTTTGTAGGACTTATGTGGAAACCCAACTGCTTCTGGTGTACAATGGAGATTGGACAAACTTGATGCTTTCCTTAATAGGCTCTAATACAATGTTTGAATTATTGTGCCATTGATCTCCAGGAAATGAGTGTAATTTAATTGTATTATTGTGCAGTGGAGTGGGATGAAAAATACACACTGAACAAGACAAATTTCACAGAAAACGGATAAGAAGTTCTCAGTAAAATTATAGTGTTATATTCATTAATCCCAGCAGTATAAAACAATGTTACATTAAGGAGAATTCAAATCATATGGATATGATTCGAATATACCAACTCAATCTTGACTGAATGGCTAACTAAAAGTGTCTAAATCACTATCGGATCTCACTAGTATAACTCCAGATGTCTTATTTAGTCTCTCAATCAATTAAACTAGTTTAACTAATGAGGTAGGTTAGAAATGGCACCTACCCCCATGCAGCCATGCAAGACTGGCGCTAACTGAACTGGAGGATATCTAACTAAATGTAACTAGAGCATAACTTAGCTTAAGTAGGTACCAACTACCAACAACTCAAGGAGGTTGGTGGTGGCACTCCAAGTGGCTCCTAAATTATAGGGATTGGTCTCAAAGGAACATAAATTGATGCATGAACTCGCAGTTAGTTGTAGTTAACCTCTATATGTTTTTCCCACACTCTAGTGGTTGGTATTGGTGGCATCCATAGACCAAGTGGACCCAATGGTACTAGTGGACCCAAATGTCACTGGTAGACCCAAATGTCACTAGTGGAACCAATGGCTCTAGTGTGGTGGGCCCAAATGCACTAGTGGACCCAAATGTCACCAATGGACCCAATGGAAACAACATACATAAATGAATCCTAAGTTAGGCATGATTATCTAATAGACTAAGTATGTACAAGGGAGGATTATAAATCCTAACAAATCATACAGGCTCTCCCAAGAGAGTTACATTCGACTCTGAATCAATGGAAGTCACTAAAAAAGATACTGGAAATATCATAGCGAAAGGGTTTGCTAACCATGCCTCAAAGGAATATGAGTTCTCCCATTTCATGCATGCTTCACATCCAACAACTCTATTGAATCATGCCAATAACACTAGCAAGTTGTGGCATGAGATATTTGGGCATCTCTCTCCAGCAACTCCACAGTGACAAAATGGTTGAAGGCTTGCCTCTCATCCAAACATCAGATGGAGTATGTCCTAGTTTCTTGGTATGTAAGCATCCAGAGAAGAGGTATGAAGTTGGGAAGGAAAATAGAGCTGTCTCTACACTTGATATGATACATAGTGATGTTTCAGGGCCTATACCTACAACATCACACAATGGTTCCAGGTATTTCCTTACTTTTATTGATGTTTTTTCAAGGTTCTGTTGGGTATATTTTATGAAACAAAAATCAGAGGTATTTGAAATTTTTAATGTTTTTAAAGCCTTGGTTGAAAATTGTTTCGGAAAGAAGATCAAGTCCATTAGATCAAATAATGGAGGTGAATACATTAAAAGATATTTTCAACATTATTGTTAATCATAGGGGATTCAAATGGAACACTCAGTTCCATACACACCACAACAGAATGGTGTGGCTGAGAGGAAAAATAGATCATTGAAGGAGATGGCAAGCTTCCTTCTCCAAGCCAAGAATCTTCCTACTTCTCTTTGGGATGAAGTTGTAAGTTGTGCTTCATACATACAGAATAGAGTGCCTCACAAATATGTGATTGGGGCAACTCCTTTCTAAGCATTACATGGGCATAAACCTGATGTCTCTCACTTGAGAGTCTTTGGTTCCAAAGCTGGGGCCAAAATACCTATGGATGAGAGAAAGGCCTTCAAATCCCATAGTAGCGAATGCATACTATTGGGATATGTTGAGGATGAAAAACCATATAAATTGATGGAGAATGCAACTAGGAATTTCTTCATAGAGCGCAATTTTTAGTTTGAAGAAGATCAATTTCTTGATCCACCACAATCCAAAGCAAAAGGAGGTATAAACACTCTTCCATTTCCATTTGATGATGATATTTTTTCTTATGTTTCATATTCAGAGGAAGCGGAACAAGATCAACATGATCTTGATATTGAGGTTGTACCTCATGAGAATCTAGTTCCAAATCCAAATCCCATTGCAAATCAGTGGCCTAAACCTAAATGGGCCCAAAATCTCATTGAAGCAGTTGGGGATGGTGTTGGGAATCCAGAAGATAGAAGGAGAATAAGGTCCCAGTATCAGAATGAACATGTTGCACTCTCACACACAGCTTCGCTATATATAGAGTGGTGCAACAAGCTTCCAGGGAAATTCTACTTGATGATAGTGAATGATCACCAATTTGGCCCACTAAAGAACAAAATTTATCATTCCATTCCTCCTCCAGAAAGAAGAAACACAAAGAACATTCATCAGACCAAAAGAAAATTAAAAGGTTCACATGCACAGTCTCAGGATGTTGTTGCACAAAAGAACCAAGCTACTGCATTGTTGTTTCATAGTGCTGCAAATTGCAGCAAACTTTTTACAAGTTATTACCCAAAGAGGAAAATTTTCTCTAAGTATAGCGTGTTTTCCTAGTTTACTACTTATTTTGAGGGGGGGGTTCCCATGAGGTTTTCCCCATTTTCCTTAGTTTATTAAGCATATTTTATTTATTTTAGATTGTATGGGTGAATTTTGGCCTAGTTTACAGGGCCCAAAGTTGTCCAAGTTAGGATTAAGGGGGGGTGTTAGGATTAAATAATCCTCCCTTGTCCATATATAGTCTATTTGATCACCTTTCCAAACTTAAGGGGGCATTATTAATGTACTAGAGTGTGAGGAAAACATATATAGGTTAACTGTCACTTGCTGCATGTTCATGCATGAGTTTATGTGCATCTGAGATTAATCCCTAAATTATAGGAGACCACTTTGAGTGCCACCAGTAACTTCCATCAGTTGGTTGTGGTAGGTAGGAAGTTATGCGGAGTCAACCTCCAGTTACATTCACTTAGATCACTCTCAGTCATTCTAGCGCTAGTTTTTCATGGTTGTGTTTGGGTACACAGGGTACTCCCAAAAGACCGAACACCTAGAGCAACCACTTCACAAAAATAGGTCACATATCAATACACCGATGTTTGTCATGTGGTTAAAACCCTCGAGAGGGAAGCAATCCATGGCCCAAGCCAATAACTACTTGGAGCAATTTATTATGCAAAAGAAAGAAATTTACATATGAGCTTCTCATAATCGATCAAATAGCCAAGGACCCTCCATGCTCTTTAAATAGAGATCATGGACCAATCAGGAGTTAAGCCATGGATCAATGGTAGGTATGATCTAAGAGAAGTTGAACCGTCGGATCACTTTATGTCTAGAACATATCGTGACCGTCAGATTAGAATATTTACAAATGCATACTAATGTATACTAAAGAAACACACTTTACCTAACGGATATATTACACAAGTTGATCTTAACTAACTCCTAAGTGTCTAAATATCCTAACATCCCCCCTTAAGAACAACTTGGGATAGGATTGAAGGATTTACAAAGGTGACACTATTAGGAAAAGGAAGGAGGCATTAGAGCCTATCCCCCCTTAATGACACATTCATGAACTCCTAACATAGATCAAAGTTTAGAAAACTTCACTTCTGTAAGAGTCCTGGTGAAAATGTCTACAACTAGATCATCTATAGGGCAATAGAGCATTTCAAGAATACGATCATGAATAATATTTCTGATGAAGTGCATGTGTATCTCAATTTGTTTACAACGTTGATGTAGAACTGGATCTTTGGAAAGCTTGATGGCACTTTGATTGTTTTACCAAAGTGGAGTAGGTTGCTGCTGCTCGAATCCAAACTCTGAAAGGATCTGTCGAATCCATAAAGTTTCCTGACTGGCATTAACTATGGCTCGATATTCTGCTTCTGCAGAAGAAATAGAAAGATCTTGTTGTTTCTTACAATCCCAAGTGACAGGTCCATATCCCAGAATGAAAACATAAACTGCAGTAGACTTTCGATCATCAGGATCGACGACCCAATTTGAATCAATGAAACCAACCAACAAAGGTTTCCCCCCTGTACTGTAATGAATCCCAAGCTGAATTGTACCTCGAATATATTGAAGTATTCTTTTTGCTGCTTTCCAGTGACTTTCATGAGGTGTTTGCATATAACAAGAAAAACGACCAATGGAAAAGGAAAGGTCAGAATGAGAATGAGTCAAGTATAAGAGACTACCAACAAGTCGATAATACAAGGTGGCATCTACTCCAGGGGAAGTACAAGTGGCAGAAAGTTTGACTCCAGACTAGAACGGAGAAGGGGCTGGTTTACAATCTTCCATGTGAAAGCGATGAAGAAAGTCACAAGCATACTTATACTGGGAAAAAAAGATTCTTTATTTGGTTTGCAAGACTTGGAGACCAAGAAAATAATGCAAATGTCCTAAGACTGGATTTCACATGGGTTAAAATTTTAGGGTCACTACCAGTATGGATAAGATCATCAACATAAAGAGCAAGTATGATGAGATGGTTTCCTACTTTCTTGGTATAGACATTGGGGTTAGAATGGCATCTAGAAAAACCAGTGTCAAGGAGAAAGCTATACATTTTGGCATAGCAAGCTCTAGGAGATTGCTTAAGGCCATATAAGGATTTATTAAGGCTATAGACAAGGCTAGAGTTATTCCAAACATATCCAGGATGTTGTTCCATGTAAATTTCCTCCTGTAAATCACCATGTAAAAAGGTAGACTTGACATCCATTTGATGGACTTCCCAGTTATGTAAGGCTGCAAGGGAAAGAACAACGCGGATGGAGTTCATTTTTGCGACAGGAGAAAAGGTTTTGTTGTAGTCAATCCCTTCAACTTGGGAAAAACATTTGGAAACTAACCTTTCCTTAAGTCTTTCAACACTTCCATCTGATGCATACTTAGTTCTATAGACCCATTTACATCTGACAAGTTTTCTTCCTTTTGGAAGAGGAATAAGATCCCAAGTATCGTTCACCATTAAGGAACGATATTCTTCATCCATAGCTGCATCCCAATCTGGATTTCTTGAAGCTTCTACAAAAAGTTTCTGGATCATGATTCTTGGAAACTTGAGCCAAAAGAGAAGAGGCTCGTTGAAACTAAGAATGTGTTCAACGTTGATCTCTAGGATCACCGACAAGATCACCAGTTGCTTCACATATTGAACGGACCCATCGAGGAAGCATTGGTGCTGGTGAAATTGGAGGAACATGAGTAGGAAAAGGTGGATTTTCATCCTCGCTGTCATCATTAGAAACTGGAGTTGGAAACCTGTCAAGGAAGTTGGAATTATAAAAAGGAACAATCGCCGAATCAGGCTCACAGGCCAAAGATGGAACACCCACCAAGTTAGGCTCGCAAGCTAAGATATTTTCATCAAGTTTAACATCTCTTCTAATGATTATATCATGAGAATATGGCTGAAGAATTATATAACCTTTTACATCTTCAAAATATCCAACAAATATGAACTTTTCACTTTTAAGCTGCAATGCTTTCCATTTTTCATCTAGAATGTGAGCCCATGCTTCACAACCAAACACACGGAAGTGACTTACATTTGTTTTAATTTTACTCCATGCTTCTTTTGGTGTTAGAACTTATAAAACTTTAGTGGGTGTGCGATTAACTATGTAATTTGCACAATTTATGGCCTCAACCCAATATTGAAGACTTAGTCCCTTAGATTGGATCATACAATTAGCCATTTCTTTTAAAGTGCAATTCTTCCTTTCAGTGACACCATTTTGTTGTGGTGTATATGGAACAATGTGTTGTTGTTGGATTCCTTGTTTAGTGCAGAAAGTAGTGAACTTTTTGTTAACATATTCTCCTCCATTGTCAGATCTTAACTTAATAATATGATGACCAGATTGTTTTTTAACAAGTGCCTTGTAGGCCAAGAACATGTTAAATAATTCACTTTTAAGTTTTAGGAAGTAAACCCAAGTGCGTCCGGAGTAGTCATCAATGAAAGTTAAGATATATTTGAAACCAGAAAAGGAAGCAGATGGAAGAGGACCACACAAGTCACTATGCACAAGCTCCAAGGGAACCGAGGCATGCTAAGAGGCACGTTTGTCAAAACTGTATCGATGATTTTTTTTAGTACACAATCGAAACAAACACCATCCTTGCAAGATACCATTAGAAGACCAGTCACCATATTGTATTTACATAGTTGTTGCAATGAGTGATAATTTAAGTGACCAAATTGCTCATGCCAAAGTTTGCTCAAGTGATCACTATAAGCAACAAAAACTGAAGGAAAAGGTGATGACCCAAAGTTGTTAAATTTGTACAACCTGGTAATATCATCAACGGTTCCAGTAGCAAGGACATTTTGAGGATCTTTAAAATCCTTGATTACAACTTGGCGAGGTGTAAATGTCACAGTTTTACCTTCACCCGAATGAGTAATTTGATAGACTGATAACAAATTGCAGGAAATTCTTGGAACACATAGTACATCACTAAAATGACCATTTTATACTGGAACTGTTCCATATCCTACAAAACTTAGATATCTATCATCACCAACAAATATTTGTTTCGCGTTACATTCATGCATAGTAGAAAAGATGGCTTGATCCTTAGCCATATGATAAGATGCTCCAGAATCAATGAGCCATTCATTTGAAGTAGAAGAAAAAGATGCAGTATAAGCGTAAACAGAAGCACAAAGTGCATGTCCATGAGAGGTAGATTCTGAAGACGAATCTAGGATGATGTGGTGCTTCTTCATTTCTGCTTCCAAGGTTGCCATCTTCTTGAAACACTTAGATTCATCATGATTATCTTTCCCACAAAAATTGCAATGATGCTCAGTCTTCTTTCCTTTTGGCTTGGACCCTTTGTCATTTTTTAAAGAAGGAGTTGACTGAGAGGGTTTGGGACCCTTGTTTGGCTTATTATTATGAAAATTCTATCTCTTGGGAGGCTTGGACTTTTCTTTCTGTTGGGATAATAAGGATTTCCTAGATGTATCTACATTGTTAATTATTCCAAGATGAATGAGCTTATCTTTCTCTCTAATTAAGGAATCACAAAAGGATTCAAGACTAGGCTCTTGATAGTTAGCAGCAGTCAAGGATTCTTTCATGGAGTAAAATGTAGATACAAAAACAGAATATGCAGGTCCAAGTTTGGAAAGAATATGATAAATACATTGTTTGTCTTCTTTCTTAATCTTTCATTCTTCACATAAGAGCCTAAGAGTTTTATACTTAGATAAATAGTCTTAAATGCATGAAAAATCACTTGGATTCAAAGAAATCAACTCATTCTCAAGTTGATGACCTTGAATTTCATTGTGTTTAATAAACACAAATTCCAAATTTTCCCAAGCTTTATCAGGTTCATCAATTCCAGATATGTGGAATCACAAATCAGTAGATATTGAAATCCCAATCAATCCACGAGCCTCATCACATATATTTGCCCAGTTTATTTTCTTACCTTCATCAGTGGGTGTTGTAAAGGAAAGTATCCTATGGCTAGGGTTTAAGAGGCCATCAACGTACTGGGGTTGAAAGAGATATGCACAATGTTCAGCAAGCATATATAACAGCAAGTTTCAGAGATAAGAAAGCTCCACACCTGATTAATTGAAGGCTGGTCCAAGCTTTCTCTTCAATCCTCCTCTTGCTCCTCTCGCTCCAAGAGACCTGCAAAACAAGTTATACCTTCCTCAAACCATTATGACCACATATAAAGAAATGATAATCAAATAAATCTGAAATAATAATCTGAATAACATCATCATATGATCATAAATAGAGATTCAATCACACATTGAACAATGATTTGGGAAGAAGAAGGACATCACATCTTTATTAATCTTGAAAACAAGTACAAGTATACCTTCTCTTCAAGTTGGCACCTCACGAAACCTTGATTTGGTTCTACTGCTTCTCTTCTCCAAAGAACTCAGCCTCCAAGCTCTGCAACACAAGAGGAAGACCTCCAGGGCAAAGGTGTGGGCAAAGAGAGCTCCGATTCCTCCAGCATAACAATGCAGAAATTCAAGTCCCCTCTCATGGACCTCCCTACCTCTATTTATATGGGTGAAATAAGGTAGTTTCAAAGGTTGGAGAAGTTACAACAGTTAAGGAAATTAAGTTAAATGACTTAACTAATCTCCAATTATCTCTTGTTTTAATGTTTAAATGCTAAAATGCACATTAGTGGGTTTGCCTTAAGGAAAATCGCGAATGGACAAAAAACGCATTTTTAGGGTATTTCTAGGCATTTTCACACTTTGGTGTCTTCTAGAAAGTTTTAGCTGACTGAAATACCTTTCCAAGGTCCTCCAAGATAGGTGTTTTTTCAGTGACTTTCATGAAGTGCCGACATGCGACATAATCATGGAAAAGTGGTCACAGGCAGAGATGTGTCATTTTGAGCTATAACAGATGCCCCCTAATGTGTGAGGTTAGAGGGGAAGATGATAGCCAAAATATATTATAAAGGAAACAGCTGAGTAAGGAGAGAGTAGAGAATCCAAGATCGAAAGGCTCGAGTGAAGGTACCTGTAAGAGAGATAAATGTCAGAAAAACTGATCTCTGGGACATACACGTCCATATACAAAACATCGCCATAAAGATATAAGGCAGATCCAACATATGTATAACTGATGAAACTATCATGGTCTCTCAATATGCAAAAAGGTGCCATATCAAATCTAAAGGAGCCATGGCCACAAATGAACAAGGTGGATCCATGCTCAACAATCGATCATAGCCACAAAAATACAAGGTGGATCTATGTCTCAGCAAAATGTCATATAAAGTATAACAAGGTCTTGCGCAACTTGGGCAATAGCAAAAAATGACAATGCTACTGTCAGCCCCAAGGTCTTCAATCCAAACCGCCCAAAAAAGGTACGAATCCTAACCATGCGAATAAAGGAGCTGAAGTCGAACATGGAGGAAACCGTTTGATTACCAGTCAATAATGAGAACCGTTAACAAATGCGAGGGAAACCACCATTAATGAAAATGGTTCCCAAGGTACCTAGTACACTCTAACAAGTGTGATTACAAGAACTTGAAGTCGAACACTTGAAGAATCCATCGAGTAGGAGACATTAAGGTATCCCCACTACCCAATAGCGAGGGAAATTGCCATTGAGGACAACAATTCCCAAGGTACTGTCATAAAAATCTAAATCTCGTTCCCAGAGCAAGAGGTGTTGCAGTCGATAGGAAGAGATCCATTGGAAGGAAGACATTAAGGCATCCTTCATCATCCAACACGAGGTAAGTCAAAGACTAATTGGATCTGGAATTGGTACTGAATTTCACGACAAGGAACGCCGAAGACATGATGTAATGAACTGATACCAGGGAATGGCTAACACAAAAGGTCAAGGCGACTGCAGAATGGATAACAAAGGTTTAATCCTTAAACAGTGAGCACGACACAAAAGTGACTTAGGCAGCTTTTGACACAAAATAGGACCAATGAAACAAATCTACAATGTAGGAGACATTGACAGATTCCTCATATAATTGGAAAAGAGACCAACTGGAGGAGTAAGAAACTCTGAATCAGGATAAGGTCAAAATACTAGGACCCAACTGTTGATAGACTCAAAACTGGTGCTTTGTTCAAGGAAACAAGACTTACTGCCAAGATGTAAAAATACATGGAAATAAACCTTCCCCTTCCCTTCTTTCTTGTAAAGGTTTAACAAGTCCAAGAAAGCAAACTCGGGACCATCTTCATTTTTTGACAAGCTCGAAGAAAAGAAAGAAGAATGCTTGATAAAGCACTAATTCATGGATTTTACAAGCCCGAACTAGTACATGCTCGATGGTGTTTTCATAGTTTAGAGAGTCTGAAAACTCCAAAGAAGACTCCAGGGGGGTCCTTTTTCGTACATTTTAGTCTCCTGAGGCCGAAAAAGTATAAAACAAACAACAGAAGAACTCTCTTAACTTTCAAAGAAGAAAAGGTGCACCTTTTTCGTATTTAGTCAGGAATGTCCGAAAAAGGTTAAATTACCACCTACCCAACGCTCTTTCAAAAGCAGCATATAGCATGAGTTTTACGAGTGTGAAGGAAGGAAAGATCACTCGGAAAGATCCATTTGATTACGAGAAATGGAGCTTACAACAATAAACTCGATGCTTTGTTCTTTAGGGTTTAACGAGCATTACAAAGACATAAAGTACACTCGGAATCTTTTTCATGTTTTGGTCCAGAGCACGAAAAAGAGAAAACTAAGCTCATACCGGGAGTTATTTTTCCATAAGTTTAGTCCCTCAGGTCTGGAAAAGAGATAAACCTATGGCTGAGAATACTCTTCTTAATTCAGTAGAAAAGAGAGGGATCCTTTCTCGTATTATTCCACATGGTCCAAGAAAGAGATAACCTACCACCAATGTGGATGCCCATTCACATATTCTTAACGAGCCTGAATGGACAAGTTTACTCGGCAGTCAAGTCTATTTTAAGGAGTCAGACTTGGGCCTAAAGAAACTCAAAATATTTCCCGTGAAGTTTTAATGAGTCCCGAAAATTCAACTCGCGGCCTCCTTACTGTTTTTAACGAGCTCTAAGGAGAGCAGAAAGAATTCTCTAAATGTGAGGAGACGAGTGTCATAGGTAGGCGAAACTAGTTCCAAGCGCAAGGAACAGACCTATGCATACTGTAAATAAAGTGAGCAAGATAAGGACACTTGGGGAACATCTCCTCAAGGTAAAGGGAGTCAAGTTGCAAAGGCAAAATGATACAAGGCTAAGCGGCGATGAGAAAAAAGATGAGGGCTTATACAACGAGCTAAAAGCGTGGAAGCCGGCATCAGGCTCATAAGCACGAGCAGGGCACATGCAAATGCAGTTATAGCTTGAACAACAAGGTGAGTCTAGTAAACAGTTGTGAATCCAACTAAGAATCCTGTCTCCAAGAAACAACACATCAGGATCATATTCAGAAGAAACGATCTGATGTGGGTCACTTTAGAAGAAACATATGTGACTTTGCTATCTTCTATAAAAGGTAAAGTCAAGGAAGAATCAACCGAAGAAGATTCCATAGCACCAAGGCTCGAGGGTTTATAATCAGTAAGATCAACCTCAGAAGGAGAGAAAAAATCAACAAGGGGAATAGAGTCTGTAGGAACACACTCAATATCCAAGGAGTCGAAAAATTCATAAGAAAAATCAAACTCATCAGGATCACTGACTTGCTGTTCAAAGAAAGAGTCAAGAGATTCAACAAGACCAACATAAGAAGAAAGGTCAGGCTTACTAGGTAAATCAAGGTTAGACTTAGTCACAACTGAACCAACATCCAAAAGAAGGTCAAACTGTATCAAAGACTCTAGGAAGACTTCATCCAAAGGAAGGAGATCATCCGAGATAGGACACATGTCTAAACTTTCAAATGGATCAACAGAGTAGAGAGAAGACTCTACAGTATGTATAGGATGACTCACCAGTTCAACTCCAGGGACCAAGTCCCGAGAAGGTAAGCATGAAAACAGAGGCCGCTTCTTAATAGCAATTGAACACAAAGGACAAGAGGCCACATAGTTCACCTGTGGCGGGTTAGTGTCTACAGAAACACTGGGAACCAATAAAGGAAAGATCTGGTCTCTAGTTGGGTCAGGAGACAGATCAAGAAAATCCAATTGATCAATAGTGACAATTTCTTCGCCATGATTAAAGTACATCACCTGAAAGAATGTTGACACCGCAGCTTGCATGGCATAGACATAATCACGTCCAAGGATCATATTAAAATCCAAGGGGTCTTCTATTACCATGAAGTCAACTAAGACAGTCTTCCCACCCAAAGTAACAGGAGTTTGAGCAAGAATTCCCAAGGCTACACAAGTTCTTCTATCAAACGCCAGTAACTGACTAACAGTCGACACAAGGCTGGGAGATCCCATACCTCTCTAAGCACGAGCAGAAAAAATACTAACTAAAGCTCCTTCATCAACAATACAATGAGCAATTGTATAAGGTTCAACCTTGACCTTTATCTGGAAAGGTGCATGGGAAGGAAGGCGCGGCTCAACTAGGCTATCCCAAACAAAGGAAGCAATTTGAGGGCTTGGTGGGGATTGATCTGAAGCAAGGTCAGTGCCCCCTTGTTCAGTAAGATCTGAACTGGCAGTGAAGAAAATGTGACTAGTAGACACTTCACTCTCCAAAGGAAGAGTGGGGTTGATCGATACTGGAATCGATTCAACCGCTTCGTGAAAGTCACTCTCTGAAGGGAGAGTGGGATTTACCAAAGATGACATTGGTTCAATCACATCAGGATCACTCTTCGAAAGAAGAGTGGGATCGACCAAATATAAGATTGGTTCGACCACTTGATCAACCAAAGGTTGAGTAGGTTGTTGAGAAACTATAGGGTGTTCAAGAGAAGGAAATCTTTGAGTCTTGGACCACACTCTTCGCACCTCTACGATAGCATGGCATAGATGAGTAAGATGATCTCCCTGGCATAGCACACAAGGGAACTTAAGAAGATGCTTCGAACGACCAGTTTTCTCAACTGAGTCAACATGACTAGCAGTGGATGATTGTTTTCTCTCAACATGACTAGCAGAGGATGAGAGTTTGCCCCCAACGTGAACTACAGAGGCTGAGTGACTGGATCCAACCTCACTAAGAGAGGCTGGTTGTTGAGAGACTTTAGAATGTTCAAAAACGGGAGGACCATGAGCCCAAACTCTTCGTACCTCAGCAATCGAAGGACATTTATAAGTAAGGTGGTCTCCCTCACAAAGCTTACAAGGAAACTTGGGCTTGCATTTTGAACGGATAGTCTTTTCAACAGTGTCAACATGACTCGCAGTGGTTGACAAATTGGTTTCAGCATGAACCACAGAGGCTGAAAGACTGCCCCCAGCGTAACTTGCAGAGGCTGAGAGACTGGGTCCAGCATGACTTGCAGAGGTTGGATGGGCACCATCAACATGAACAACAGAGGCTGAATGGTTAGGATCAACATGCTTTGCAGCAGTTGAGTGTGTGCCCCCAGCGTGAACAACAGAGGCTGGGTGGATAGGTCCAACTTGAACAACAGAGGTTGGATGGGGAGGCTCAACTTGAAAACCAGAGGTTGAACGAGTGTCTTCAGCATAAACAACAGAGGCTGAGAGACTGGATCCGACATGACCTGGAAAGGTTGGAAGGATCCTACCATCATGATCAACCGATGCTAGATGGTGAATATCAACTTGACTTGCAGAGGTTGAATGTGGAGGTTCAACTTGAACACTAGAGGTTGAACGGATGCACTCAGCTTGAACAACAGAGGTTGAGTGAGAGGACCCGACATGACCTGGAAAGGTTGGAAGGATCCCACCAGCGTGAACAACAGAGGCTGGATGGATAGATCCAACGTGACTTGCAGAGGTTGGATGGGTGCCCCCAGCATGAACAACAGAGGCTGGGTGGTCAAGTTCAACTTGACTTGCAGAGGTTGAACGGGTGCCCCCTTTCTTATGTGCTTTCTTCCTATTCCTCCTTCTTTTACTCCTTTTAGACTGCCGGTTACTAGTATCAGTACTTTCACCGCATGAGGTAGAAGGAGGAGGAGAATTAACTACAGGTGAAGGGGAAGCAGTGTTTTGATGCCCTTGATATAAGGAGCTTACTTGAGAAGCATCAGGAGCATTCAGGACAGTTGGAGTGGAAAACAACCACACCGGTATCCCTAGGGTGAATCCTGGAAGATTCAAGGTGGCCTTCAAGGGAACACCAACATTCCCTGTGAGAGGAATAGGACAAGGAGCTCCCATCATGGGGATCTCTTGGTTGGTGTTCAAAGGGGTGTTAGCCATAGTTTCAAAACAAGAGACAAAGTATGAGGTTGATGGTCAACCAAAATTACAAAGAAGACACCTAAAGGCCCACTAAGTACAGACAAACCACACAGCACTCACTAAAATTTCCTGAAGCCCAAACAGACAACCAGGTATAAGATGTACTTTCTAGAAGAAAGCTAATAGATAGTTACTTGGCGTCCCGTGTAGATGTTCTTAGGCACAAGCGGAGGAATCACCCACCGCCCTCCCACACTTTCTACCGGGGTTACCTTCCAAGTCCGTCCAAGGTCAACCAGAAATAACCTTCTGGTGTACCTGTGTATGAACCCTAGGTGTCAAAGATACTAAAGGCTACCTTAACTAAATTGACAGTCTGGGGGGACAGTCGTCAGCCGAACTCGTACGCATGGGTAGGGTAGCTGAGCCCGAAACTCTGTCTAGGACAGAATCCCCAGATACGTAAAAGTCCTGAGTTACGTTTTGACAAGGATTCAGAGGGTTATCTCCTCTTTCCAAGCCTCCACGCGGCCTAGTGCTTAACTCCCGTTTGAGAGGAGCTTCCCAGATACAATCAATGTAGAAAAGGATTTACCTAGTGATTGGCCAACTACGTCTGATTTTTAACACTTGTGGGGAGTTTAAACTCCCTATCCCACAAGTCTATCCTAAGCTAGTTGGTGTATGACCCTATACAATAAAAATTACTAG